>JANHZU010003014.1:366123-384743 GCA_032468055.1 Acrochordus granulatus
CTGATAAACCTTTGGTTTAAAATACTGCAGACATAAGTGCCTTTGATTTCCCATATGTACTGGGGCTCACATGGATGATAATACTGCAGGAGAACTGATCTGACAGTATATCTAAGCCTGCATCATGTATTTAAGCTTTCAAATATGAATTCAGTGATCTTAAACTGGAAATCTTTCACACCTGCTTTACCTGTATGCATGTAATATAAATCTCAATGCACTAGCACTGATGGCTGATGCACAAAGATGGCTCTGAACTTTAGTATAAATATATATACTTTTCTAATGGGATATATATGCCAAAAATGCATTCTAAGGACATGAGAGAGGTGTATTTAAATCTCATTCAAAGGAGGCCCTACTAAATCATTGGAGTCCATCTGTAAAGTGCCAGGCAGTCAAGAGAAGGGGGGGAATCATGTTGACATCTATGGAAAATTGCTTTTATAATTTAGCTGCAGTTTGAAGCTATTAAATATAAAATGTGTAATGCCATGCTATGGTAGTGTTGAGATTATTATAACAAAGCAGAAGCCACAGTATGTTTAATAAGTCAAAATTTAAGGAATGGATTTGTCTTATTAATATTATGTTGAGATATTTAGTTATGTAAAATCTTATAACTGCAGGTAGTCCTGGACTTATGGCCATAATTGAGCATGCAATTTCAGTCATAAATTGTGTCAACCATAAAGAAGATCATCATATGACTGGGTTTGATTTTATGATCTTTTTGCTGAAATTGTTAAGTGAACATGGCAGTCATTAAGCAAATGAAGCAGTCATTAAGCAAACCTATTGTTTGGTATGGGACAGTTTTTTGCTGGAAGTAAAGTTTTTCCAGCAAAAACTGGTTATTTGACATCAGGGTGTTGCATACTGCCTTAAGTGTGGGCTCGTTGCCAAGCACCCAAAAATGCAGCCATGTGACATATTGGGGAATGGACATCAGAATTTTGAAATTGGGTTGTAAGTAGTTTTTTTGGGGGGGTCCGTAAAATGGTGTAATCATTCCCTTCCCTAAAATAATTATCTAAGTTAAACTAAATGTAGGATTACTTATGTATACATACTTAGGAATAAATTCCACTGAACTGAGTGAGCGATACTTCCAAATAAATGTGCAATAGGTTCCCTAGTCAATTCTTATCCTATTTTTACCCATCTCCAACAGAGCTACAGTTCCCAGAATTCCACATTAAAATTGTCAACTTCGGTACAGTATCCATTTTGCAAATGCTTAGGTATTGGTTTATCGGACCGATTAATATTTCAAATATTGGACTGAATGTTCCACATTGCTCTTTCATAAATGTGTATCTTTGTTTTAAAAAAAACACAGCAGCATAAGCAGTTTATAACTTAGCTAACCCTAACCCCTCTCCCTCGTAGAGGGTAGAAGTTACTGACTGACTGATTTGATTGATTGATCAGAATGCTTAAACCCTCCAATAGCTAAAGACTTGGATCTTATTTTGTAATCTGCATGGAATTAGATATCCTGACATTGATATTTGGGTCTAACACAACACCTCCCAACTTATATGTTCTATATGGTAGTCCTTTGGATTGAAAGAAGACACTCTGTTGTGCAGTTCATCTGTGGACATGGAGATGGCTCTACAGTCCCAGTCTGGAAGCACGGAGCCTAGCACAATTGGGGCACTGGAAGTCCAGTGTTATAGTAACTATGGGTGTTATTCTGTGACACCGCTCACAGCTTTCTATCAGTTTTTAGTGGTGCCTGTCTTCAAAGCCAGTGGAGACCTCATAGCACAAGGCTCTTCAGTGGGTTCTAGTTCCCTTAGCTGGATGTCACAATGACGTTGGGTTTCTTTCACAATGTCTCTGTAGTGCTTGTGTGGTTGGCCTTCAGGTCTCTTTCCAGACTCCAGTACACTACAGAGCACCTGGTGAGGCATAGGGCAGTCATCCAGTCTGACGACATGTCCCACCTATCTCATCTGGGCTTTAATAATGAGGGCCTACATGCTGGTGGACTCCACACAATCCAAGACCTCCAGGTTGGAGGCACAGTCTTAGCAAAAATGCAGGAAACGGAGTGGAAAACAATTAACTATATATTACTTCTTTTACCAACAGCCTTATTAAAAGTAACATTGCATGTGTGAATCTCAGAATGCTTCCAGGGCTTATCTGCCATCTAGCAATCATCTTCATTTTCACAGCTTACCTTTAATAGCCCAGATAAGTTTAATTAAATGTCACTGGGCTGCTATTCCATCCTTCCGCTATAATGGATTTTTTTTTGGGGTAGAGAAAAATATACATTGCATAATGAGGAAATTTTGGGTGGATTAAAAATAAAAACACTCCATATATTTTTGCAGACTAAGCTGGGTGATTAAACAGTAAGATATCACTTATAAATTGGTACTTCAGGATATTAGTACACTTAAGATAATCACATTTACAACTGGCTTATTTTACCCTTAGTGTGTAGATGCTTCTGTTTTAGTGCTTATGGTAAGAACCAGAGCGTGTTCTCCTTTTAGATGGACAGTTGCTTTTTGTTATGCTAGTTCTCTTATCTTCTGAAGGATGAAACTGCTTTTTCTCTCCAATGCTAATGAGCTACATCAAATGGTCTTTTGTTGACAAGGCAATTGGGCTTATCTGACCACTGGGAAGCCAAACAGTCCTGCAGTCTCAGCGCTTATGACACCACTCGGTTAGCTGATTTTCATCATGTATCAGTGGAAACCATCCTTTGCCGGTTACAAGAAACAGCCTGTAAGCAAACAGCACCAGAAAGGACAAAAAGAGGAATGACTTTGGGTTCTGCAGAAAAGCAAACACTTTCAAACTAGGAACTTTATAACACCAGATGAAAAGCAGCTGATTAAGGGGGTGAGATGCGCTTTCATCTACAACTAATGTAAGAGGACTCCTGTGCAGCTGTGTTTGAGCAGGAGTTATAATCCTGTTGGTTTATTGTGGTGGCCCCATAAATGTTAATTAGAACTGATGAAAAGAGCAACATTAGCAGTTCTCCTTATTGGTTTCCTGGTTGGCATGCATATGGATGTGCATTGATGTGCAGAAAAATAATTGAGAGATGTATAAGTGATAATCTTGAGAAGTCCACAGAAGAGGACCTATAACCAGAAATTTTGCAAAGAAAGAAGGGGATAAGGGGAGGATGAGCAGCAAACACAAAAAAGCCAGTGTGAAATTATGCAGAAAGAATCCTCAGGCATCCAGGTAATAAATCTGGAGACTTGTAAATCTTGTCAGCCAGACTTAATTCTCGATGTTAAGGTTAAACTTTCAACTTCATTGCAAAGTCTTTATCAAACCCAATTAAAAATAGGAGAAAGAAGGGAGTCTGTAGATGTAACATAGATTTAACACTATCCCTTATTGCTCTTCACTGCAGGCACTTCAATCCTATTTTTAATTGGGTTTGATAAAGACTTTGCAATGAAGTTAAAAGCTTAACCTTAACAGTGTGAAATTGCGAAAGCTTTAATGATTATGTAATTCTTTAGAATCCATCTTTATCAAAAGAAACAAAAATAGTATTCAGGGGAATAACTAGATGGTACTTTCATTACAACTAGGATTCCTGGTGCGGTACAGGCACCTCTTTTGATACCACCTGGATTGTCTGTTCTCTCTTTTTTTGAATTTTAAAATAAATTCTTTTGATTTTCAACAGAAAGGCTGCATGCAACAAAGAACACAGCTTCTTTATTTCCAAGAAGGCAGCTGAGCCATAAATATGCTTGATGATTTCTCTTAGAAATTTAGAATTATGGATAGTTTCAGTCCTCTGCTTTGTTTGGAAACGTGTCCACTTGATGGGAAAAGGATGAATACAGGGAATCTCCTGTGTGATGTTTTCTAGTCATGCTGGCAGTGCTGATGGATATGGCAAGCCGATAGCCATTGTGTGAGAGAACCTTCAACTTGATTTCAAAATTCTGAATGGGCCCACCAACTCAACAAGGGTGGGGGATTTGCATTATAATGCTTTGTTCCCAAATTCATAAAAATGCATGTGTCAATGGAAAAAGGAAATTGGAATACCTCAAAGAGTTATTACATTTGTGTTGCTGTGGGTGTCCACAGCAAATGGATATTGTATCAAAAATAATGATAATACATGTATATGCATGGTGGCATTTATAACAAATGCCTTGATATTGAATGCAAATGCATAGGTTGTGAGTTTTGTGTTGCCTTCCAGATGTGTTTGAACCACATTTTCCAGGCTCAGTGTCTACTCCCTGCAACTGGAATGTGCTAAATTGGGGAAGATCCAGCCAGTGACTTGAGGTCGATTCTGTTTTTTTTTCAATAAAGCTTGTTTTCTACTTGGATCTTGGAGATGTGATTAAAATGGATAATGATTATTACATGAATTATGCTGGTTAAGATTCCAAGTAGACAGTGCAACTATTTAATTGACCAAGCTGAACCCTTACTGTTAGAAGATTTTATAGAGAGATTTAGTCTGTCTCCTTGTGCTGAGCTCTCTTAACTGTGGTTTGATGAGTACAGATATAGTGACCATCCTGTTTCAAATTCAGTTTAAGGCATTGTTTTCTATCCTCCTTAATTAAGGGTTGCATCTTTTGTTCTCTCTCTTTCTCCCAGCAGCGTTGGTATGTGACTCAAGTGTTATCTGCATTAATTGCTGAAGATAGGGGTAATTTTGCCATATCTGGTGAACGTATGAATTAAACCTCAGGTTTGCACAGTTCACAGAGTTCAAAAGAATCTGATTTCCAACAATAGACAGAGGTTGGGAGGTTCCTAGTCTGATTAATTCCAAAGTCATGTCTCCTGAAGTTGGATATTGAATTGCTAGCACAAGATTAACTTAATATCCTGTTTGAAGCTGCCAGGGTGGGGTGAGGGGGATGGTGGTTGTCATTCAGCACCATCAAAAGCATTTTCCAGTGGAAGAGCTAGGTTAATCAGTTAACAAAAGCAATGTATATTAAAGACTAATACATGCATTCAGCACAAGCTCATAAGGACTAACCCATTTCATCATCTTAAAGTTGCCAGAGTTGAGCACTCCTGGTTTATACAATAGATTTGTTTGTTAGTCATTAAGATTTGTTAGTCACTAAGGGCAGGGTTAAGAGAAGGAACCTGGTGTTCTTCTGATTTTTTGAGATTTTAATTGCCATCCACTCCAGTCAGTATGGCTAGAGGTAACAAATGTGAAAGTTGTCGTTCAAAGTATCTACGAGAATTATGTAGTTAGAGGATTTTAGTGAAAAAATAAAGTTTCTATCTGATTTTTTTCATTCTTATCACTTACATGAAATTTTGTCTAATTAATGTATAATAAAGTTGATTTACAAGGTATTATTCAAATATGGAACCAAATCAAAATATTCTGTAACTATGTACTGATACTTTATTAAGAATAATTTAATAGAAAAGCAACTTCTAATCAATACAATACTGAACCTGGAGAGTACAGATACAAATACAGACACTTTATTGGCCAAGCATGATTAGACACACATGGAATTTGACTCTGGTATGGAAGCTCTCAGTATACTTGTAAGACAACAGTAAATAAAATAATAATAACATGAACCAAATAAAATGAAATGTATGTACAAATAATATTGTAGTATTCAAACAGAAAAATGCGCATCAAAATGTGCATTCAGTAAAAAAAGAACCACAATCTATTGATAGGTACGCATACACATTAGACAGAACTTTAAGGTTAAATTAAAATTCCTTGCACTATAGTAATCAACTGTGCCCTGTCATATAGCATGAATTAAGCGTTCAGCTGAATGATGGCATGGGGGAAAAAAACCCTACCCTTATGTCTGGTTGTTTTGGTGTGCAATACCCTACAGTGCCATCCAGAGGGAAGAAGTTCAAGCACTTTTTTTGAACCTCTATATAATATACCAGATAGAAGGTGCATGTGGTGGACCCCGTTGGTCAAGGAGTTCCTGCTGGCAGGGTCCGGGAGAAGAGCCTTTTCTGCTGTGGTTCTGCCCTGTGGAACACCGTGCCCCCCAAGATGAGATCTGCACTCACCCCTCTTGCCTTCCATTGGGGCCTTAAAGCCTGGCTCTTCCAATTGTACTGGGGCCCCAACGAGAGCATGTCATACTGGAGGTGCTTAATGGACCGAGAGGAGATTCTACCTGCACCTTGTTTGTACCTTGCTCCCTTCCTCAGAAGTCTGCTCATTTTAACCTTAATATTTATTATCTTAATATTCTAATGTTTTATTTTGTTTGGTATAAGCTGCCTAGAGTCACCTGTGGGCAAATGGGTGGCATATAAATTTATTATATAAATAAATAGCACAGTATCATCCCCACACTAGTACTTTTTAACAACATCTCAGCTGATTTGTTGTTTTTTTTCTAAAATTTCAGTCATAATTCTGTATTTTTTAAATTAAAATCAAGTTTATTTACCTTCATACGCTGTATCTTTCAAAAGGCATATTATTATAGACTTCAGTATTATTTAAATTACCATTGGGAAAATGAAAGCAGTTTTCACTATTTAAACATTCAACTCTTCTCTTATTCATTTATTCCAATTAATAAAAGTGCATTTAAAAGCTTTCTTCTAATTAATTTTAGATGTGGGTGGGGATGGATAGGAATAGTTTGATAATAATAAATAAATAATAATTGGGAAGAATGATGAAAGAAGAAACTCTATGGGTATTTGGTAAAGCAAGCTTTTTTTCCTTCAAAATCCAATAATGCATCCTCACATTTGAGACAAGAGACTATGGATATTATAAATATGGAATTTTGTGTCTTTTAAATATATTAATGAATAAAATGTTTATAATATTCAATATTGCCCTAAAGGATTACAGGCCTTTAGAACAGATTTAGGAACTGACTGGATATTGTTATTGTCTGAATATAGCTTAGGGATCTACCAGTGGTTCTAAGATGAGAATATGGTTTGGCAGAACTCCTAATAATACTTTACAAACTCCATAGCTGGAGTTTATGTAGAGAATGTTCAAATATTCAAACAAACATAACACTAATTCAGACCTAGCTAGACATGTGTGAAGTAGAAAGTCTGAGAAAGATCTTATGAGATAACCAGGTGTTTGCTTGGTTTTTGCTAGCAGATCAGTTATACTCCAAACAAAACAAAAACAACATATACACACATTTCCTAAAAAAATCACCAAAAGGCAAATTTATGATATTAATTTATTATAGGAAAAAAGAGAATTCATGTTGTACACTTGAGGTATCCAGTCCAACCCTGGCAACTTTTAAGATGTGTGGACTTCAACTCCCAGAATTCCTCAGCCAGCTGGAAATTGAAGTCCACACATCTTAAAAACTGCCAAGATTGGACACCCCTGGTGTACACATAAATCAAGCAAATCACATATTGCTTTCTTTGAGTTTGTTTAGTCCCTCCCATGAACAAGAGGAGCCACATCAACAAATAGCAAAATCATAAAAAAGTTTATTATGGTCTTAAATCAGAACACCCTGAAAACACTAGCTATTGAAAATAAAAGCAAGGGCAACTGGGCAGTATGCACCCTCTTTCTCATTGAGGAATTTAACTTGTCCAAACACAGCCCGATAAACTGGTGCTCAACCCAGAAATTAATTTATTAATTTTCTTAGCCGGGATGGAGAGTCCATTCAACCCCGCAACACTCCACTCCTCTTTCATTTCAATTTTTCATTCCTTCTGCCAACTGTTTGAAAAAGAAAGAGTGCTATGCTTGAAATGTCATTACCATTAGATATTTGGGAACCAAAAACGTTTGACTCTGTTCCAGATCACCCTATATTCTTTCATTTGATTCTGATTGATCTTCTACTTATCTACTGCACTCCATCCTCTTTGCCCTTCGCTGGGGGGCTAATGTATTTATAATGAATAATCAAATAAATGCATTAATTAGCCTGCTCTATGGGTCTTTCTCCATTTGCACCTAAACATGGCATACACATGCTCCAGTATACTCTGCCATGTCCCCAAGATGGTGCCTTCATCTCTGAGACACCCTTTGATTCAGGAACCTAGATCAAGCTACCTTGCAGCTGATCAATAGTGATGAAAGGGGATGAACTACACAACAAAGTGGGAGAGAACCATCTCCCTCTTTGCGTTAAAGAGAGCACCCCTCCTGGCACTTATGAGCTGTTGTAGAAGACCACTAAACCCATGTGTTAAGATAGCCTGAAAAGAAGAATGGGTGCCAGTGATTGTGGCAGTGGGAAAGAGCTCTCCCATCTCTTAATTGTTAGCTCTTAGCTTTTTTCACCCATGTTCATTACTCTTTCTAAAGAATGGTAAAGAAATTCACCTGAAAACAGATTTAGCTCTCTTTCAGAAAATATTTTGTGTTTTAAAAAATAGCCTGAGAAACAGTCAACAGGCATTGAAGGGTTTTCAGGCAAGTAAGTTGCCCTATTTTCTTGCCCTGGAAACTTTGGGATCAGGTTGGGAGGGAGGTTTAGGAAGGAGGGCAGAGGAGTTGCCCAGTGAAGCGGGGCGGGTGCTATTCTGACAGGCAGCCTTTGACATCCTTTATAAGCTCAGCAACAGAGGCATGTGCAGGTTTATAGGCAAAACAGTGCTCTAAAGGGGGTGTTTGTAATGCATTGCTCATTTTCAGGATTTTATTTTGGTATCTTAAAATTCCAGTTTTGTATACCGACAACAGGGAAAGCTACTTGGCAAGAAAATGCACGCAAGAAAGTTTATCTTAAGAGGAGTTTGATCATCTCTGATGTGACTTCTGGGCTTGGGTGGTCATCTGTGTCATCTGACCAAGATTTAGGAAGGACTTTATTGCTTATCAGATACAGGCAGTCCTTGCTTGATGACCATCATTTAGCAATTTTTTGAAATTACAAAGGTGAAAAAGTGGTGATCGGTTCTTGCCGTTACCATGATCACAACACCCCTGCAGTCATGTGACTGTAAGTTCAATGACTGGCAACGTCACACATTTACGATGGTCACAGCATCCTGCGGTCACTTGATGGCCATTTGTGACTTTCCAGCAAGCAAATTCAGTGGTGAACCTGGCAGAAGGTTGCAAGTTGTGATTACATAATGTCTTGTTTAATGACTGTTGGTGATTCACTTAACATCCACAACTGGGACTGTTAGAACTGCTGTCATAATTTGGTACTGTCAGTAATGTTTTTCTTAAAAACTGCTTCATTTAGCAAGAGAGTTCCTAATCCCAGTTAAGATAGTTTAGCATGAACTACCTTTATGTAGTTAGTAAGTATGGCAAAACTTGTCCTCTCTAAGGTATGTTATTAATTTTCATTTTTATAAATAATACATTCCACATGTTTGTCTTTGACAAAGCTTCCCATGACCTTTAAGCTTCGTAGATTGCAGGAAATAGAATATATGCGTTATTATCATTATTATAAATAAATAATTTATAAGAAGATTATCATTATAATGCTGTATAGACAGGCTAACCCAAGATTTTACCAAGTAGATTCAGAACTCTATTAGAATGATTTCCTAACTTTGAAATCTGATTTTCAGTTTTTGCTGACATTTTTGAAAATCCAGATTGAGTATATTGAACAGTGCATATTTCAGAGAAAGGAGCAGATTTTCAGTCACAGTGGATATTTTCAAGATAACTGCAACTCTCTTTACATTTTAGAAGAAATATATTGCGCTGAATTGTCAGGTGCATATAAATGATTGTAATTAAATTGTTACCAATCTTATTTACAATTTATCCATTATTATAATATATTATTATATTATTACTCTATGACTCTGCAATGAGTATAGTAAGTTTTTAACTTGTTATAACACTAATTTGTACTGGGTTGATATCCCATGTGTGCTGAATGGTGAGAAACGATCCAGTGCTAAATAATGTTTAGAGTCTGATTAATCATATTTCAAGATACTGCTGTGATCCAAGGCTGGGACTGGATCTTGTAATAAAAGTGATTTATTTGGTAATATTTCTTCAATGGAGAATAATAATGCTAACATATGGATCATGGTATATAAGCCATGATCTGGGACTTCTATACCAAGGACTATACAGAAAACCACACTAATATGATGTGTGAATTGCTCTAGATTGTTCTAGATGCAAACTGGAAGTCAAAAGAGATCAGTAGCTATTTGAGACCGAAGGGCAAGACAGCAGTTGCATTGGGTTTCTGATGCTAGAAAAAACGGAATAAAACTTTCTCCCTGTTTCCCTTGATTTAAATCAATCTCCTGCAAAAGTGATAGTAAAAGAGGAGTAACAAGCTAAAATTGACTTTGTTTTAAACTGCACAAAACAATTCTACTTGCTAACATATTGCTACTTCTTTGCAGAGACCAGAATGCTATGGATCCAGCTTTGGAGTATGTGAAGGTATGAAATATTACTTAATTACTTCCATATTTGGATTTTAAGAAGAAAGCTAAAACCACAATCTTATTAGTAAACTGTAGTAATTGCAATCATGTATTCCTTTGGCTCATTAAGTCTTGTGTATTATGGTAGCTCAACTTTTTTTTTCTTCAAAGGATAGCTAATTAGATTACTTGAATCAAGCTTGGAGAAAACAAGGTCAGATTGCAAACTTGGTTTAATTAATCACCCCTGTTGCTAAGGGCATTTTCATTTTCTTCTGGTAATATTCCAGCAATCAGTCCATTATATCAAAGTGGATGAAAGGAAATTTGTAATTTGATCTTTACTCTCTTGCTTTGCCACAAATTGCCTTAATAAGAACAGAATGCATATCTGCAGGAGACATTACAAATTCTCAGATAGTGACCAGTGTTGGAAAGAAAACCAAGAAAACTGGAGCAATTGGTGAATCCTGAATCTTGTGAATCCTGGTTTATTGTGAGCAAGCAGGATGCTAATGGGACTAAGATTACTCATTCCTGCTTGGCTCTTATTTCTAGTGCAAACAACTAAAGAAAGTAAAAATGCTTTATTTAGTCTTCCAGAGTTGAGATTCCTGGCTTGTTTAGAAGCTAGAATAATAATTTTGACTTGTTCTTGGTATACAAATCTACCTTATTTAGCAGAAGCAAGCAGAAAGTCTGGATTCAAACAATAACACTAAAACAAGATCAATTAGACTGGTTCATTTTTTCCATGTAAATGTAAACACATTTTCATTTTGGTTTCATAATAAGGTAAAAATATCCCTATCAGTTAAGTCAATTATTTTATTATTTTATTTATTTATATTATTACGATATCAGAGTATTTTAAGTGTTTATATTATTACGGTTGTTGCATCATCAGCCAGAGGTTTAAACTGGATTTGGCATTTTTATTGGGTCCTTCCTAAGGGCCTGATTTAGGCAGATGTTGTTGTTTGATCATGTTAAAGGTATCGTTAAAGGATGTAAGCTGTTCCAAGGAAAGGTGCCTTTTGCAATTGACTGATGGTAATTTTATGGTGCTTCCGTTGTTTAGAGATTGCACTCAAGGAGTCTATTAGTACTATCTTTGCTTTCTTTAGGAACAGTCTCTCTGCCACTGTTTAGTAGTTGTTATAAATTAATTTATAAATAAATTATTTTATTTATTAAATTTGTCGGGCTGTCCACCTCACAAAAATTTACTCTTGCGCAGTGTACTGAGCAACAAAAGTATAAAACAATGAACATGTCAATATAAACAGACATGGCAGAAACACAAGCAGATGAGGTTTGATCAGCAGTGGAGCTCCCTCAGTATCTCACCAGTTCCTTGAGATCCCCAGGCCTGATCTCAACCTGATTCATGACTCAACCAGATCATGAAGGACTTCTAGAAAATAAGGAGGGATGGAGCTGACCTCGCTTCAGAGGGGAGAATGTTTCATAAGTTGGGCACCAAAAAAAGCCCACCTCCCTGGTCCTGCCAAATGTAGTTCCCTGAGAGATGGGACTCGTAGCATGCCTGTTTTCCCAATTCCAACGAGGCAAGCAGATGTAATTGGGGAGAAATGGTCCCTCAGATAACCTGGCCCCGTGCCATGAAGGGCTATAAAAAGTCAAAACAAGCACCTTGAATTGAACCCAAAAGCAGAATGGCAACCAATGCGGCTCGTGGAGCAGATGTGTAATACATACTGTTTCAGAAGCACACTTAATTGCCTGTGCTTTTGCATTTTGCACCTGCTGAAGCTTCGGAACACTCTTCAAGGGCAGCCCCATGTAGAGCGCATGTAGAACAGTAATCCAGCTGGAGGTGACTAGGGCATCAGTAACTGTGAGCAGAAAACCCCTGATCCAGGAACGGGCATAACTGGCAGCTTATGAAGCTACGCCAAGGCCCTTTTAGCCACAACCTTCTCTTTGAGCAGGAGTCAGGATTCAAGAGGGGTCCCACATTGCTCAGAAGATCTGTTTGAGGTTGTATAATCCCATCCAGCACTAAAAATGGTGTAGTCCTAAAACTGGCAGGCCCCAAAGCCACTCAGCTTTGCCAGGGTTCAGCTGAAGCCTTTTGTTTCCCATCCAGACCCTCACAGCCTCCAGACGCCAGGATAACACGTCCATAACATCACTTAATATGCCAGAAGCAGAGATATATAACAGGATATCATCAGCACGGCAAAGGATGAGCTGACCCAGTGGCCTCGTATAGATGTTGAATAGGTGAGGAGAGAGCACTGAACCCTGCAGCACCCTATATACTAGGGGCCAGAGCTGGGATCTCTCCTCCCCAATCCGCATTGACTGGAGCTGACTCTGGAGAAAGGAAGTGAACTAGCACAACACAGGGTCTCTCAGCCCCATGACTTTAGCCATGGAAGTTTGCACATTAATGTAAATTATATTCAAAAGCTGTCAAGCAACAGTTCTGGACATTTCCAAGAGTGATGTAGTTTTATTGAGCAACTGTGCCTCTAACTCTAGGATCTACTTTAGGTTTTCTTTTTCCATCGTAAATATGCTAAGTGATAAATCCTGCTTGTTCACCTTGAACTCAGAGAACTAAAGGTGGTCCATTAGTAAGTTCAGTTCTTCATTTCAGATAATCTTTGACACAGAAGGAAATGACTTTGATAAGCAGGAATCCATAAAAATAATCCTCCAGTTGCAATTCGGTGCAATGGGAATAACCTTTGAAATCAGTAGAACTTCCAGGTAATCGCAAAGAGGTCATATCTCGGAACTTGCACATAATCATGACTAGATCAACATGGTGGTATGAGGTAGCCTAGGATTGTGCTGCAGACAGATTACCATTTGGACTAAAGGGGGGATGTGGTTCTGTATCTGCTGAAAAGCCATTGCTTATTTTCCGGTTTGCCTGGTTTCAAAAATGCTTGCAGAATTTCCAACAGATAGAGAGCGAGCAGGAATGAATTATATCCCAGTCAGATATTAAGGCTGATGAGGATATGCACCGGTTTATAGCTATGTATGTGCAGTCACTGATTTCACGGACATCTGAATCAACTGTTATACTATTTGATTGTACTTCACTGGTTATCAGATTTCAACATGGCAGGCTAAATCCAAATTAGGAAATGCAAATTTCGAAGCCTTCCTAAGTGCAATTTATGCGATGATCATTTTTCCTGATTTGGGCCAATCTTGGAGTGCTTCTCATTAAGAAAATGGACTATCTTGGGACACTCCAGTGAAAAACTATCTACATGCAAGATCTGGATGTTGCAATAGTATATATTTGCAGGCTTCTGTTTTGTTTCTATATTTTTCTAATTTGACAGAATTAAAAAATGATCCCACTTGAACAACATTATTTAAGTCTTGTGTTAGTCAGTCACAGTTTTCATTATTTTGTTGTAAAACATTGGCAATGTAGCTTTATATTAAAGATTTTCTTGTTTGTGAAGGACTTAATTTATACAGTTTATGCAATCCCAATCTGAAATACTTGGGATGTGTTGGATCTGAACCTCCTAGCTAAGTTTCTTTGGTCTTGTGAATCAGAAATTTTGGAAATTGCAGATATGATACATCTGGAGGATCCAGCCTGAGAAAACTGGTATGAATAATATCAGGTCATAATTTTCCAAAAATCATCTACTTGGATTTTTTTCCATTCCTAAATGTCTTGCAACAGGTAAGGAACCAAATAAGAGAATTCACAAATTTGCACATTTCTTGGCATCTTTTAGTCTGGCTGGGCAAGACTTCTGCTTGAAATTCTTGACACAACAGTCAGGAGAAGCCAGGGCATAGAGCACCTGTGGTCTTCCCAATATTATTGGACTGTGGCTTTCATTTATTGATTATGCTACTAGTTGAACAGCAGCTGATAAGCCGCAGGCATCTGAGCTTCTCTACCTTTAATATGTTATATTACAAGGGTAGTCTTGTGGTAGTCTCTTCTACTACAGTAGAAGGTAGTCTCTTCTATTACAGTAGGTAGTCCTATAATTTCTTCTGAACCTATCAGAATATAGTTTTAGCTAATTCATTTGCGAAGAATGATGTTTTGGTTTGAGCAAAAGCTCCCAAAGCATCTACATTTGGAGCTAGATGTTCAGGTTCAGATACTTTATTGGCCTAGCATGGTTAGAAATGCAAGGAATTTGACTCCGGTAACAGCAGCTCTCAGCATACTTGCAAGACAACAGTCAATAAAATAGTAACATAACAATAAATTAAGTTAGACATTCAACAGTAAAGTGTGCCTTCCAATGTCCAGAAGTTTTTTCTGGAATATGTAGTTCGCAAAGAGTTTCAGAGGGAACTGTGAAATTACAACAAAGCGCGAGAGCTCGCTTCACTGAGGCCGCCATCAGTGGCGTCATCTTGAGCGTCATCAGGATACAAAAGAGATGCCGAGGCTTGCTTGTAAAGCTGCTGGAGGTGGAGATCCAGGCACTCGCCCTCCACCTCCTCCTCCATGATGGGCTCTGAGAGCGGCCAGGCGGTGAGGGTGGCAGCAGTGGGCACGGGCTGGCTGAGCGGTGGATCGCCTGTCTCCCCTTCTCTGCTCCATGCAGTGGAAGAGATTTGAGGAGCGTGACCCTGTCTCCTCCCAGCACGGCAGGACCAGGAGAAACGTGACGAGGAATATGATGTGGTACCTCACATGACATCTTCTCTTTAGATTTTCCTTGATCTGATAACTTTTACATTTTACCGTGTAGAATTTAGCCAATTTCACATAAGTCTTTGCGAGAGGAAGGATCCAGAACTTCTTCTCTGGCAAACGCAATCACATGTGCAATAGGTCTGTTGTTTCATCTTCTGGACTTTGCTCTTTCAATGAGCTTAGGCTTGAAATTCTTTTTGGTCTGTGTTTTTGCATGACTTTTTCCTATTATTGATCCTGTTCGCATCAAAGAGTGAATGTAACCATTTAACCACCTTATCATGTATGCAAATTATAATTTTTGCAAGTTGATAATGTCTTGACAATTAGGGCAAAGTGCATCAACTGTAGCATTTTGTGTGCATCACAGTATCAGAACACCAATTTGTCAAATGAGCAATGCTCATCTCTTTCTATGTGCCCTACAGTATTCAGGATAGCCTTGTCAAGCCATTGCTAAACGAGGTGGTTGTTAAGTGAATCATGCCTGATTTTACTACCTTTTTTGCATGGTTGTTAAGCAAATAATTGCAGCTGTAAAGTGAATCATGTGGCCATTAAGTGAATCCACTTCCCCCATTGACTTTGCTTGTCAGAAATTGGCTGGAAAAGTCACAAAAGGTGATCACGTGATCCTAGGACAGTGCATCTATTATAAATACATGCCAATTGCAAAGCACCTAAATTTTGATCATGTGACCATGGGGATTCTGCAACAATTGTATGTGTGAGGACCTGTTGTAAATCACTTCTTTCGGCATTGCTATAATTTCAAATAGTCATTAAAAGAACGGTTGTAAGTTGAGGACTACATGTATTTAAACTAAAGTCTGTTTGGCCAGTTTTAAGACAAAAATTGCAATTTACATTGTGCCTGTGTTTTAGAGATGAGCCACTCCAACCATTTTAAATCTTGTTCATCATCTGCTTTTGCACAGTGCATTTATTTTAAGTTTGGTTGTCTCATTTTACACCTTTCATCATTTTCTTTTCGTTGGGCCAATACTTCTGTATGTCTGTGAAGAAAACGATTAATTGCACTTGGGATGTCAGTTAAGAGATTTGTCTGGAGATGCTTCCCTGAGAAGGCAAAAGCAGAAAGAATTCATTTTATTTCCTACCAAGGTTGCTCAGATACACATGAGAACTATGGATATTTTTAGCCTCCTCATTTGTAACATCAGTAGAGTCTCTATAGGCAATAGCTCTTGCGATAGCTATTTGCAAATGGTTTTTTTAACATTTAAAGTATTGATGCATTAGGTCATTCTGTGGTTTTAAAAAAGAGAGCTGCTGATTGTACAACGCTGGTCCCACGAACAGACAAATGTTCTGAGAAGAAGCCGTAGGACCAGAGCTCCTCTATTAATCCGTCGGCAAAGCTGGTCGCAATTAAAGAGCTCTTTTAGAAATTGGCTTTTATTTCCCAAGTGAGAACAGGGCAAGCTGCTCCAAGCTGGCTGTTTAAGAGAATCTATGAAAATTTTGTCCTTAATCATAATCATCACCATCATCTGCAGTGGATTATTATTTTTTTATTTCATTTTTTAAATGACCAATGAAAAAGAGAGAGAGGAAGGAAGGAAGGAAGGAAGAAAGAAAGAAAGCTGCTGTAGGATTTTTATTGTTTGCCTAAGAATGTATGTATGTATGCCTCACTTACTTGTCTAAAATGTGGGAGACCAAATAATACCAGCTATGGGCATGAAAGAAGATGGTTTCAGGGTATTGGTAGCAAAATTTGTTTTTGAATTGTTTTCTTCCTTGATAACCCTACAGTATTGAAACTGAATTTTAAATAAAAGAGGACTAGTTCCTCTTCTGGATTTTAGAGAAGGAACAGGGAAAATGATACTGCTTTCATCTTTTTAATAAACATCATGTTATTCAATACTGAATAAAATGGATGAACAATTTTTTGAGTAGTGCTCTGACGAATTAAGGACATTATCTTAGGGGAACAGTTACCGAATGGTCAGAGGTTTTCGAGGATATATATGGTCAGAAACAACATTCTCGTTTTTTTCTTTGACACGAACAGTGGGTAGACATCAGTGGAAAGAACCAGAATGAGGACACCATGATCTGATCAGAGAAGTTTCTTTATTGCTACTTGCCTATTTACAGGAGTCTTGCCAGAGTAACTGCACTCTCTAGAGAACAACCTGGTAAGCCCTTCAGAGATTTAGGGTACGGTCAGGTTTCTGCCACTTCCTCCCATGCAGGGATCCACGCTAGCCAGTCTCTTAACTCCAGCCCCCATTTCAGCTGCAGATTCCACCACTTGGAAGAAAGCGAATCTTGTCAAATTATAGTCATCATGTTGACTGCCTTGTTGGAAATCTTACTGTAGCTACATTCCAGCTTATACAGGCTCCCTGAAATCTTTCGTTTGATTGAACTGACGTAAAGTTCATCATAGCAAGATACAGTGATGGCCTATAAGTTAAAAGGGTTTTCTAGAGTATAGGGACAAATGTTGGAAGATAAAATCGTGGTCATGTTCTCTTTGTAGGTATTCCATAGGCACGTGTTTGGTACCACTAGACACTTGATGCTGGTTCAGTCCTTCACAGCTAGTCTTACGTTCTTAGCATATTATTGTTGACATCAAAATTAAAGCACTTCAATTATGCCTCAAGGATTCTCACAAATATTTTCCGCTTGCGTCAGCAAATACGTGTTTGCCAATTTTTGTTTATCCAGTTATGGGTCCGTGTAGGAAGAAGGTTCAACCCATTGGGTTGTATTGCATTGGTTTACCCAAGCCACATCTCAAACAGTTTGAAATTTACCTCAGTGGCAGACCAAGGGAAGGAAATGGACCAAATGGAAAGAAAGGAATGAAGGTGACAATGGAAAATTTACCTAATAAGGAAAGAATAGCTTTTGAGAAATATGAAGGGGTGTTGCACAACGAAGGAGTACAGGACATGGAGAGAGTTAAGTTACAGAAAGAAATGAGTTAGCCATTGCAGAATCGCTTTTGAATACATATGTACCTTGCACCCAGTCATTCCAATGACTTAACTTTCAGTTAATCCTAACTCAAGCAGGTAATAAAATACCATGCTTGTTGCAATGTGCCAGTGATGACTTTGTTAGATTTCTGTACAGTGGTACCTTACAAGATGAGTAACTCACAAGACAAGAAAAAAAATTAATAAAATTTATTCTGCTAGATGAGCTGCGACTCACAAGACAAGCAAAACTTCGCACAATAAGTTATACGTCATCAGTCAGCGTGCTCTGTATTTCCTGTTCAGGAAATGCTGTGTGGCTTACTCTATTGCCGTACAGGCGGCAAGTGCGCGCATGTTTTCCTGACACTACCATGTGGCTTGCTCCATTGCCATACAGGCAGCAAGCACGTGCACATTTTCCCGATGCTACCACATGGCTTACTCCATTGCCGCATAGGCGGTAAGCGCGTGCACACACAAAATAAAGCAGAAATTGTCCTTGCCCAAAATAAAGCAGAAATTCCCCCTCGTCGCTTTTCCTCTCATAGTATGGAGGCAAGAAACTTTTTCAAACCGTCCACGAAAGACGCCCAGAAAGGCATTGCTGAGGGAAAAGGCAGTTTTGTCTC
>JANHZU010003014.1:394784-409893 GCA_032468055.1 Acrochordus granulatus
GCTCTATTAGATCTTTACTATCTCTGTTGGTAAGCTTTATGAGATGTTTTCTCATTTCAGAATGATATTGATTGCCAATAGAAGAGGCAATATTGATTGCTTTCATCCTTTTATTGCAGAAGGGGAATTAGCTCAGATCTATATTTTTGCAGAATATTTATTTTCACATAACTATAGTATCCTGAGCTACTGTACATCACAACTAGCATTCTTCAGTTCTCTTTGCACATCTCTAGATGCTCCCCCATGTGCATGATTTCTCCACAATACTTTTCCAAGTGTGGATATTAGACACCTCCTCTTTGTTTCAGTCAGCATCAAAGAAGCTCTTCATTGATGCCAAGCTTCAGATAATATCAGTGAGGGTGTTTTCATCACCCCTCCCTCCTTGCCTTGACATATCCATAAGGAGCTCACCTTCTGTACTGTTCCCCAGACTTCTGTATCTGGGGTATACAGCATAAGATAATGAGATACAAACTTCTTGCAGTTGGGAAGAATAGGTTGTTTTGGATTGTCCAGCTTATATTGGACAATTCCACCATAAACAAATATGTGAATAAACTAGCAAAGTGATTCAAAGTCTGCCTGTTTTGCACCACACACCACAGTTTCGGCACTGGTGTGTTCATCACTCTTGTCTATTCAATTACTTACAGATAAAGAATTCTTCACTACCAAACTGCACTGGGGCAATAATAATTTAATATTACTGGGATAAAATCATTCTGTTAGTACCATATGATAAGATAGAATTCTTAGTATTTTGCAATGTGGGCCAAATCTCTTGATAAAGCCTTCCCATTAACTTGGAATAGATAATTATCTCACCAAGTTTCTTCCAGTTTATTAGAGTCCTAGTGAAAATCAAGACAGATTGCCCCATTTCTTGTTAAAACAATGTTTGTTCTTTTTTGATTCACTGAAGTAAATGGCCCAATAATAGTTCAATGAACCTATGTGGGGAATCTCAAAACACTGAAATAAAGAATTTAGTTCTACTACCTTGAATGAAAATACCTATCATCTAAATATTCATATTGCTCTTTCAGTATTAACTCTGAACAAGCCAACACTTTGGAAAAATAGAGATAAGATTGTAGTGGTAGGAAGCATCCTGAAGTTTTAAACAAGGTGCTAAACATTAGTCTGTTTTTTAGGAAATTTTCTATGTTATGTGACTGAGCATATCCATTTTAGCAGCTATTTTGGAGGAGAGCATACACCTCCCAGCAGCCATTCACTAGCATGCTCTCAAAATTTCAATGCCTCCATAGTTGAATATTCCTACTTCAGTGCAGGCCATGTGCAAGGATCTAATCTAGAGGATCAAGTGTTTTATCAAATACATATAATTTACATAGATTTACACTGTATCTGTATTAATTTTTTTTGACTTGCAGTTTCTGAGGTTAGTTTAAATATATATTTGAAAAGAGCAGAAGCTGCACCCTCAACTCAAAATCTCATTAAAGTTTCATCCTTCATTTGACTAGAGGAGGCAGGAAAGCATATTTTTAGGAACATTTTGAACAAGTAGTATTTTATGAACATGCAGCTAAGGTAGCCAATACTCTTTGTAATGAAGAAAGAGAGGCAGACTTAATACTACCAATGCTTTATATTTATTTATTAGATTTTTTATTCCACCTTTATTACTTTATAAGTAACTCAAGGCAGTGAACATACCTAATAGTCCTTCCTCCTGCTATTTTCCCCACAACAACAAACAAGGTTAGACTGAGAGAGAGTGACTGGCCCAAAGTCACCCATCTGGCTTTCATGCCTAAGGCAGGTCTAGAACTCACAGTCTCCAGGTTTCTGGACCAGCACCTTAACCACTACACCAAATTGGCTCTCTAAAATATCTGTAAAATGTATTTAAAACATAAATAATAACAATAATATTATTTTAGAGGCATCTGTGCCATTTCAAATCAAGAGTTTTTAAGGCCATTTTACAAATAGATAGAAAATGGTTTTATGGTAACATGGCTGTCTAAAATGTTCAGGAACAGATGGCATGCAACACACCCATTAGGGAAGCCAAGAAAATGTCAATAATGCTTGGGGGAGGGGAGAGAATTAAGATAAAGATGAGTATAAATGTAATATCCAGACTCCTATCCTCTTTACCCTAAGGTGGATAAAAAATTCATCTCATTTTTTCTCAGAAAAGTGACCATCATCTGTTGAAAGAATATTAAAAGTTCATAGAACACATTTCAGATAAGCCAGTTTGCACAAACATTTAAAATGGTTTAGTGCCCTTCATGAGTGTTGGATCGTCATGGGTGCAATTCCTTGCAAATGACAGAGTTTGGTTCCCAAGGGAAGCAGCCTGAGCTCAAGTTTCTTTGTATTCCAGGTTTTCAAAGGATTATTGATCCACTCACCAGAATCCAGAATGTAATGCAATTGGCAACATTAAAATGAATAGACCCTACCTTTCCTGGGATCTTGCCATTTTATTTTGGCTTTTGGCTAAAGTATTTGTGAAGTTTGTTGCAAATGGGGAAGTTCTGTTCTTCGGCAGAGTGTCGTGTGCAACGTTTCACTTGAGCAGTCTTGTTAGCGATTGTAGGGCATCATGGCTTGTCATGCCTCTAACTTCTGGTGTCGTGCTGTGGCACTAAGCAACCAGGACTGTAAAGTGGCCACGGAGCTAGAAAAGGGTAGTTGGTAGCTTGCCATCTTAGTAACCAACTAAAATGCCTTTTAAAAAAAATAAGAGATAATTTTTTTTTCGTTGTGGTGCAGAATTGAAGTTGTGGAGGATGTCCTTCGCACAGGCTAGCTGACTAGGATAGACAAGCTCTGACTGGCTCTTAATGAAGCCCCATCAAGCCAATAAGAAGCAAACATGGCTTTATTTCAGAAGTATTCTGTTGTCTGTGAATAAACAGTCTACTCGTCCTACTTCACTTTTACTCTGCAGTCAGACAGTTGTGTTGAAAGAGGAAAGAAGAACTGGTCATCTGGAAGTCATTTGCCATATGATTTAACTTGAGGCGAAACATAATACCTATTCGTTTGGAATGTGGGAAAGTGCAGAATAGAAATGGAAAGAGGTTTGTGAGTGTGTTTGTGTATGAGAGAGAGAGAGAATACTCATCTCTGCTGTTTAATTGCCTTTTTTCACTCATAAATGGGGGTCTGAAACTCAAAGCATTGTGAGGCCGTTTTGGTCTGGTCTGCTTAGTGGGGCTGACCTTCCACTTTTGTTTCTCTTCTCTCTCTTGGCTGAGCAAATGGATCTTTCCCTTCTTTCAGAAAGATCTTGCTCGCTTCTTCACTCTTTTTTCCACTTCTTGCTCAGTAAGGCCAGAACTTTGTGGGAGGGCAGCTAAACCCAACCCTCCACCTTGCCCTGCCCCAGCCTCCGGGGTGTCTCCTAGTCAAGTTTCACCTCTCTTCAGCCTCTGTCTGGAAGACCCCATGAAAAACCCTCCAGGTTGGTTGAATTGAGGCCATCAGGCCGCTGTTCTTCCAAGAGTGCTTCCTGTGGTCCAGACTGGGTGTCTACGCAACTGTGCAACATTTATGCTTCACAGAAACTGATTTGATGGGCTGTAGGCAGTCCGGACACCCGTAATCTAGGTTGTTCCTCCTGTCTCTTTCTCCTAGTTTCAGGATCAAAATAAGTCTATTCAAATTAATGGCGATGTTTGATCCAACATGAAGGGATGCTGGAATAAAAAAAAACCCAGTTTCTTCAACATTAGTTAAATGCTAATTGTCAACAGATTAACTACATCTAAAAAGACAATTGTTGGAAGTTCATTAAAATGCCACATTCCCAAATACAGTATATTATAAGGAGAATCCAGGAAAATGGAAGCTCCCAGGATTTCAGACTATTCATAGAAAGGCTAAATTAGAGAATAAGAACTTTTGTCCTTTAGTCTTTCAAGTCCTATAAAGATTCATTCACATCACTAGAAGCCTGGGAATTCATCCAAGTTACTAAAAAAATAAAAAGCCTGCAGTCATGGGAAAAAATGTTTCGGTAGTTATTGTTGCATGGTAACTTGCAGTGCACATTCATGGTGTTTCCAACTTAATGCCACTTAGTTCTGCTTCTTTCTCAGGAGTTGCAAGCAGAGATTTCTTTAGAAACCAGCAGGATGCTACAAATGCTTGAGAATCTAGCTATTTTTGTTGCCTTTTTCACTGATAGTTTCAATCAAGGGAGGCCGAACTGCAGAACGTCTTGTGTTTTATTCTTTTCTGGTGAATTGAAATATTTTAAATGCTTCTCATGGGATCAGATTAATCAAGATGTTGATTATAAGGAGGCCCCCAGTTCCAGGTGTCCTCAGTTTCTCCACCTTTTTCATGATGTGAACATTAATTGCAAATGGGAGAGAAATCAGCTGAGGACATCTTGTAGAGTATACTTCTTGCTTGGCAAAGACCTTCAGAAGGAAAAAGGAACATTGCTTCTGGATTAGCATCCCCATACTGCTTGTAAGCATGCCTTGAAAGAGCTGAAAATCATTCTTTGCGATTGCTCTTTAATTATACTAGCTGCAAATGCGGCAAGAGGATTACATTTGGTGAGAGAATATTATGCCTTGCATAATATTATCATGGCCCACCCTTTTCCCATAACTCCAGAAACCATGATAGTATACAGCACAATTTACATTTTATGCCAAATGTGACTTTGCCCTATTTGTTTTTCCTTGTTTATTAAATGTTCAATATAAAAAAAGAAAATAATTATTTGGAAAATTGATTGGATTTCGTATAGTATATTTTGCACACTAAGTCTCAACATAATTATATGAATCATGAACATCTTTCAAGGACAATAAGGGTCCTGAGGTCATAGTCGGACCATGAAGGAAGATATGGTTTAGAGGGCCAGCACTCTCAGCATTCAAAAATGATACATGGTTCCCAAAGAGTTTAATCTTACTATGGTAGTGGGCAACTTTCCAGTGATTGGAAAGTACAGATTAGTATTTTTAGTAAGTTTTTTTGGGGAGTGTTTTGAGCTTTTTTTACAGCAAAGCAATGACATGTTGACCTTGTTAGAATGATGGTTTCTAGGATTTTCTGGAGATTTATGGAGGGGATGCTTTATTTTGGGGTGTACGATAAGCCCATCTGAAAGTTTAAAAATCTTTTTCCCCTTTCTCGTGGGAAATGATGACTTTTTAGTGGGAGAAAAGGGGTTGAGAGAACTCATGCAGCATATGGGTTGTAGATTATTTCCTCCTGGCAAGACACTCCTTAACATCCTATTCCCAGGACACACAACCTGTTTCATTTCAATTACATACTGATTTCCTTAAAATGTAGAATTCCATTTCAACAATGCACAACAGTGGGTTAAGATACCTTTTATTTTGAAGGTTCTTTTCATGATTCAACAATTTATAATAATTTGGAGATTTTATGAGAAATATGCTGCTCTTTCAGTGTTCTCAAGCAAAGATGCAAAATGTAAATAACATAATAGAAAATAAAGCAGATGTGTCCTGAAAGGAATAAAACCATTTACACTGATATCTAATTCTTGAGGCAAAATCTGCAACAGCAGGAGAGACATCTGGGTTTAATTAAAATGCCATTGTAATACCTGTGAGATATCTAAAAAACAGAAGTAAATTAAAGAAGAGGGATTAAATTAAAACAGGATTAATTTAATTCATAGATGCTTTGGACTACAGTTCTCATACCACTATGGCAATGCTCATGGAACTTTAAAACAACTGGAGAATACAGATTGCAGCCCTGGTTTAATTTAACTCTGCATCTCCTAATGATCAGGGTTCTCACAACTATGTCAAGGGTGGGATTAGCATCTAATATAATTATGAAATCCCTGTCACTATCTATTCTGCTTTAATACCAAAGCACTTCAGGATTATTTGAAGTTTGTTTGCCCTCTTCTGATCAGTTGTGTTGAAAGAGGAAAGCTAGAATTACGCTACATCTTCTCTTCTGGTCACCTGTAGAAGAATGTCCTCTAGCACTTTGTTTCTCCCACACGCTTTTTATTTTTCATCCCTACCTACAAGGATGCACAGAGAGATAAAACAGGATAGAAAGAGGATTTGATTATTATTGCATTATTAATTTTATTTCTCTACAATGTTTAAGAAATCCACAACTAATTAGCAAAGGAACCTGAGATATTAGCTAAAATGAGGTTGCTTCCACTGTAGCCAGGAGTTTCACATTACATTGATCATCTCCCACAGTTTCATCAAAAGTCATTTTATCTGGGGTTGGGAGATTAGGTCAGTCATGCTGCTATTAAGTCTTTCTGCAATACACTGCAGCTTATTCTTTAAAAAAGCTGTAAGAGTAAGAATCTTTCTGTTAAGAGTGTCTATATGTATTCTCAATCCAGGTCAAGTCTTATAGCAAAGTTGCAAAACAAACAAACAAACAAACTTGCACACCAAATTTTAAAAAGGCATCTGGGACTTTTATTTTTATATGTTACAGAGAAACGTTTCAACTCCAATCCAGGAATCTTCTTCAGTCTCATATTTAAAAAAATGATATGGAATATATGAACACATTTCTCAAAAGAGGGGCAGGAAACTATGAAACCCAATACCCTGGTTCTCATGTAACAAGCTGAAAAAAAAACAGGAGATTGATGGTAAAGGGAGAGGTCTCAAGGTTTCAGTTTAATCACCTCTGCTGTAGCCAAAGATCTGTTTTGCATACGTGCAAAACACGTATGCAAAAAAAAAGTGGGGTTGTAAACAGGGGGCAGTTGAAACCTTGTCCCTCCTCCCTTGTTTTCTGAAGGATTTAAAGTCTTAATGTATATGCTTTCTTTTATCCCTCTCAAAAGCCAGCTGGTTTCTCTCTGAAGAATTTGAAATCTGCAGTCTTGGGTGGGGTGTTCTCTCTCTCTAAGATGTAGATTTACAGCTGATGTTTCTGGAAAACTGTGTTGATTGAATTTCCTACATAATTTCTGCTTCATTTCCCCAGTGTAAAATTCTGAATAAGCTCCATTACACTGAATAATATTAATGACATCTGTCTATTTGTGTTTGGGAGTCTTGTCTTCAGGATGTACTAATTTTTGCTTAAGTGTATTCATTGGTTCGAATTGAACCCTAATGTTATGTTTATTGAAAATTTTTCTAAATTCCTCTGATACTCCAGCAAAATATGGAATGGTTACACTGGTTGTCTGTTTGAATCCTCTTTCTTAGAAGTAGAACAGGAAAGGTTAGATCTTTTAGAGGCTTTAATAAAAGACCAATTTGGATAGGCACAATTGCTAAGAGTTCTTTTGATATGCAAATTTTTCTTGATGGAACTATCCTTACTTAAAGGTAAAATGTCAGCACCATGTTTTAAGGTCCTGATCACTCCCAATTTATGTTCCAAAGTGTGGTGGGAATCAAAGGATAAATAGTGATCTCTGTGTGTAGATTTCCTATAAACGCCAATATCCAGGCTCCTGTCTTCTTTGATGTGTATGGCACAGTCCAGAAGAACCCCAAAAAATTGTCTTTGACATCTTCACATGTGAATTGTATATTTCTGTCAATGGTATTGATATGTTGTGTGAACGCCTCCATTGATTTTAATATGACCCAGGTATTATCCACAAATCTAAACCCGGGGGAGGGGGGACAACCTGTGAAACAGTTCAAAACTTTGAATTCAAATTCTTCCATGTAAAGATTGGCTACAATAGGAGAAACAGGAGACCCCATAACACAGCAAAGTTTCTATCTGTAAAAAACATCACTGAATTTGATATAAGTGCTTGTCAGGCAGAAGTCCAAAAGAGAGCAAATGTGGTCCTGTTGTGTAAAAGCCTTTTCTCACTGCTTTGACTACCTCTTCATCTGTAGGTATGCATGTGAACAGTGAAGTTACATCATAAGAAACCAATGTCTCATCATAATCCAACTTAATATTTTGAACTTGGCTGGCAAAATCTTGTGAATTGTTGATGTGGTGTGGAGAGTTGCCGATTAGAGGTGCCAATAAAGTGGCTAAATGTTCAGCAAAGCTGCAGGTGGCAGAGTTGATGCTGCAAACTATGGTGGGTCTCAGTGGAATGCCTTCCTTGTGAATTCTGGGGAGGCCATATATGCATGGCACTGCTTCCCCTGGGTATAGTTTATTGTTTATCAATGACATTGTCCTTAATTAAAAATTGAAAACAATCAATAACCTTTTTCTTAAAAATGCAAGTGGGATCTCTATTAAGAGGTTCATAGGTGTTATCGTCCTCCAACCATTTGTACATTTTTGGATTTGTAATCCACCATGTTGAGAATCTCCCTTTGTACATCTCTCTTTGTCAGTGGCAATATGGTAGTATTTCTGCTAAGGGTTTTGTGCACACAAAGCTTCTGCGAACAGGTCAGTAAGAGGCCTTTCAGAGATATAGGGAGGAAAAATAAGATTATGCAAGACAGTTACGAAACTGATATATTGGAGGTAAGTTATACAGTAAAGCAGTTGTGTGTGATGGCTCTTTTCTTTTATTGTCCCAGAAGCTGACCCACAATACTTGAACATAGAGTTTCAAATGCATTGATTTCAACTCTCTTAGAATGACCAAGGCTTTCATTGATTCATCCACACACAGTACCTTTTTCAGATCAGATGTCATCACTTCATGTTGCCATCCATTATAAAACAATTGCTGAGCTTGACACACATTTTGGTTTCAATAAAAGAGAATATTTGTAGCTCAGGGTTGAACTGTGAAGTCCTGAGTGCACTGATGATGTTACCTAGTTTGGTAATCAAACAGGTTGCAAGAAAACAGTCAAGCTCAGAGAGCACCAAGGACTCCCCCACATGTTTTGGTTTGCAGAAAAGGATGAACTATATATGGCATGGTTTGATTTCTGCTCCAGGCTTTTATACCTCTCTCTCAGATTTTTATTTCTATTTATTTATTTAAATGGCCAGAATCTTACAAGATCACCAGATCTTGTGAGGTTTTAGTCATTTCTCTTATTCCAGGTACCCACCCAGTCTTGAGTGGAAATTGTATTATACTCTTGTCTAAAATCTTGCATGGTCTAAAGTGGGAACATTACAATCTCATAGAACTTAGTAACTTTGTGAAACTTTGGACGCTTTTTTATTTTTGAAAATAACGTTTAATTTGAAGGTTTTAAAAGCATCCTTTAGGGGTGTTGGACACACTGTTTTGCCCATGCTTGTCTATTGGCTGTTTGTGAGCCCAATAAATAGGCTTTGACAGGTTTATTTCGTACTGTGAGCTTTGTCAATATACACCTACTATTCCCTCCTCTCATTTCCCTCTTCCCCAAGAATCCAACAAGGTAGGTTGGGCTGAGGGAAAGTGATTGTCGCAAAGTTACTCAATAGAATTGAATTTTGATCTCCTCTTTCCAAGCTTAGTACAAAACCACATAACCAGTGTAGTGAACTTCACGGTTCTGGCTAAATGATACTATTTAGCCCAGTATTGCCTGTCTAATCAGCAGCACTTTTCAGGAATCTTGAGTGAAGAAAGCTCTTTCTTTTTACGTACTGCCTAAATCAGAAAAATACTGAGACTTTACACTTAAAGCATAAATGGTGCCCCTCGCTTCACTTCTCCTAAGACCATTCTTCACTGTTGCATTCACACAAGGTTAACCAGGCCACATAAGACTTGTCAGAGCATTTGCATAATATGTGATGCTTGGTTACACCTTGGGATGTTTGGGAAGGCTGAGTCTAGTATGGAAACCCTGCTTATTGGTTTAGGATGGATTCTGCAAAGTTAGAAGATGAATTAATTACATAATCAAAATGTGTATGTTGATGAACTCAACATCCCCAACCCACAGGTTTGATCTTGGACCTTCTGCTGTAGCCCAGCCCTTTCTTCTTAATGCATTTCCTCTTTTACTTTCTTTCTGCATTCTGAGCAGGAAGAGACAGAAATGACCAACCCAACATTCATGCTTATCCCAAAACATCCAGGTGGGACATTGGTGATCCACCCCTTTGCAAGTAATCATTACCTAAGTTGCTCACCCAGCAGTAGTTTTAGCAAATGCTGCTTAAAGATCAAAGGCTGGCAAAATGCTGGCTATTGCAGATCTTCTGACATGCAGGGCAGAATGAAAATTTCTGGCAAGATAGGTTTTCCTTTTGTTTTGCTTGTTTGAGGACTGACCATAACCAAGTCTTCCTCCTTGTTCTCTTTTGCAGTTTTTAAAGGAGAAGCAGGTGATGGACAGTTCCCCAGAAAAACTGAAGAAGGAATTGGAAGAAGAACTGCAGATGAGCAGTGATGATTTGCGCAGCCACGCGTGGTACCACGGGCGGATTCCACGACAGGTATGTGTCTCCTTTGTCTCCCTTTTAGAAAACCCCAGAGGCTCTTTGTGTACTTTTCTGCTAATCTGCTGTACAAAATCCTGTCAACTCTTGATTTTGCTACATATATTGTAGAGTCAGCTGTTCAGCTTTTAATGAGAAATGCTATAGGAATCACTCTTTAAGATTTCTGCAGGTGGAACAAAGGGTACTGTAGTTGGTGGAAGAATGAAACATATTAAGTTGTGCCAAGTCTAAGGACATGGTTACCTGCAGGACTGTCTTTCTTCTGTTGTTTTTTCCCTAACTAGTATGATCTGGACCAGTTAGTGTGCTCCAAGTCCCAGCTGAAAAGCATTGTACCTTGTGGGATTTAGGAGATGTATCCTTTTGTTGGTTGTGCCTGCCCTGTAGACAGTGTGTTCCCAGAAGTCTGGGTGGTCCTGACTTTTTTGGGCTTCCATAAAGCCACAAAAGCCTGGTTCTTTTGACATGCCCTGCAGTAGGGTGCAGTGATTGGTTCTTAGATGGTGAATGGTTGGAAATATGTCTCTGTTAGTTATCCAACTTTAATATGCACCATGTGTTCTGCTGTTGATTCTGTTGTTTTTACTTGTCATTTTTCAGTATTCAAAGTTTTGATGAAACTCTGCTACATAAGCACAGAATTTGTTTTCTGGTTTTAGATATCTTAAGCTAATTTATTCTGAAAATTCCCACTTCCTTTAAAAGAAACTAGCAAGCTTCTAGCTGTCACACATTGTCATGAATCTGAGATAGATGCCCATATAAACTGAAATAATAAATGAATTTGGGAGATGCTTCTCCTCTTGTTCTCTGCCAATCTTTTGCTGGAGAAAAGACTTACAAAATACTTGAAAACATTAATAAATACTGACTGTCATTGTATCAAAATAGGACAAATATATTTATATTACGTAATTTATTTTGCCTACAGTTGGCTTTTCTGATAGTAGTTATACATCTAGCTGGGTACAGAAATAGCTTGATTCAGACTGAAAATAATAGTGCTCACATTTGCAAAATGCCTATCTTTTAGGGATTTGGTAATTTTGTTTTGTTAAATGTCTGTGCTTTAACTAAGATAGTTAAAAGCAATAAACCACATCTCTGTTCTCAAACTGATTTTTATCATGACACCTACAGTATATGCACTTCAGTACCTGAGTGAGAAGAGCTGTTAATATTTTTATTTAAGGCCACTAAAACAGCATGAGCTAGCAATCAAAATGCAAATCTTCTCAGATCTAAGTACTGCTATGGGAATCAATCTTGCAGTGTGTGATAATTACAGGTTATCTGATCAAAAAGGGAAGACAATTAAAATGATATTTCATGGTTGCAAGGGAGTGTATTAGATACAGGTAATAAAACCACTGCAAGAATTGGTTTGGTTTGCTGAAACCAATAAAAGAATATTAGCCTAGAATTTAATTTCCACTGATTTAGTGGATCTGCTCTGACTCAGCTGGAGCCAATTCAATACTGTTTTTGGAGCTCCTAGAATAAAAAATTGTCCATTGGTGGCAGGCAAGGTAAAATCTGTGTTAATGTTATGTTTTAAAATTTCACGTGAGCAGTTGTAAGTGGTCTCAAGTGGCACTGGGACCACGGGACGAAGCATTTCATGCCTTCATTCTGCTGTGGTCCTGATTGGCAGTTGTTGTCTGGAATAAGTTGTTGCTTTAGAAATTGGACTGACTGAGTTTGCCCTCAATACAAATAGCAGTTTCAGAGGGAGAGTTTTGATTAAGTTTATCACAGGGAGGGTTTGGACCCACTTCTGGGTGGGTCCCTATGACCTAACTGCTGTCTTTGTCCTTCTGTAGCTGCAATTTGAAGTTTTAAAATATATGCATGTTAAGTGTATTTCTGCAATATTGCCAAACTACCTCAGTCATCACTAACCTGTTGTTCTTGAAATGTTATGGACTATAGCACCTATCAATCCTGGCCAGGATTATAGAAATTAAACTTCCAAACTGTCTAGAAAGCACCAGGCTGCTTAACATCATCTAAACTTTGTGTTTTATTAGTATTGGCGCGTTTAAATTTCATTTTTGAACATGTTGTTTTCTTTTGTATATTAATATGTGTACCCTGAATAATTACAGAAGAATATTAATGCTGGTTTTGTAGCGGTCAGAAGGTTATGTAGCCTCGGAGATTAATTTTATTGCAGTGTAATGCCTCCCAGGCAATAGCTGCCATACAATAGTTGAGAGAGATTGAAAACACAAAAGGAAATCTTCCATCTCAGTTGAAAACAACATGATCTAGGAGATGGTTAAACCTCCTGGAATGCTCTCTGAGTACTCCAGCATGCTGTGCATAGCATATTACCAAACATTACCAAACTGACTGTTGTGAAAGAGTGCAATTCATATCTTATAGTCAAGGAATGAATCTTGCGACAGTTAGTCCTATTTACTTGCCCTGTATTGTACAAAACTTCTGGAAAGGCAAGGCAAGGAAATTTGGAGATTCCAGCTGGTGGGGGATTCTTCCTGCAAGACATTCTTGCATTCTAGCCAAGTAACCTTGGCCTTGATTTCAGAAGTAACAGAATCAGAACTATGATTCTCCCCAGGCAGGGGAGTTTGGAACTACTTATATATATAAAGTAGTCTGAATTTGGTCTTGTGAGAAATCATCTTAATCTTTTGGTAAACTTCAAACACAACAGCTAATAAATGTGTGCATGAGACAGAGGAAATGAAAATAAAGCCAGAAAAGAAAAAATATATGAGTTGAAGTCTGGCAAAAACCCTAATACAGAAAAGCTGAGGGACTGGGTAAAATCAGCTCCAGAAAGAAAATAAATAATCATAACATGACTTAGCTGTTTTTACTGAATAAAAATATGAATCATTCTGGAAATATTTTTAATATTTATATAATCAGCACTCCCTTTTTGAATTTTGTTTTAATTTAAGCAACTTATGGGGCACCCCAACTTGCAAATTATGACTCTGACATGGGATTAAAAGTGAAAAGGACAAGCATCTATCAACAGCAAAAGCACACCATGAAATAGCACAAACCGAGGCCAAACCCGCCCTATTCAACAAGTCAAACGATTCCCTCACAGGCCTGGGAAGAAACTCCCCCCACAACTTTTTAAAGTGTTTTGGAAAGCTAATTAGGATCAGCACCATCTGTATTTTGGAGAGCGTGCTATTCTAAAGGCATTGCAGCAGGGAAGGTGCCCGTCCTGGGTCCCCTTAGGTGATGCTGTTTTATAAAGGAAACCCAGCGCATATCCACCCTGTTGGACCTCATGGATGGGCAGACAGAAAAGGCGATAAGAGATCCCACACATAATCTAGCCCTTCTGCATTGTGCCATGAAGATGGTTGTATCTTTACTAAAACATATGGTAAAATAAAATAACCGATGGGGGGGGGTCCAAGAGGAGACAATTTCCTCTTGTTTCAAATAGGCATGTCTTTTCTCTTAAAGGTATCTGAGAGCCTCGTTCAGAGAGACGGTGACTTCTTGATTAGAGATTCTCTTTCCAGCCCTGGCAATTTTGTCCTTACCTGTCAGTGGAAAAACATCTCTCAGCATTTCAAGATCAATAAAACTATCTTGCGGCTCAGCGAAGCTCACTGCCGGCTGCAGTTTCACTTTGAAGACGAAGGCTTTGACACCATCCCTGGCCTGGTGCGATGCTATGTAGGAAATCGCAAACCCATATCAAAGCAGAGCGGAGCGATTATATTTCAGCCCATAAACAGGACAGTTCCTCTGAGATGCCTGGAGGAGAAATACGGGGTTTCTCCAGTCCTGCCAAGGGAAGACAGCATTCCAGAAGGACGAGTAGAAACCCCACAAAGGCTGAGCCTTAATCTGTGCAGTCGACAGGCCAGAGAGTCCAGTTTAGCCAAAGGAAATCTTTTAAGGTACTACCACTTGGTTTCATGAGAAGGTGGTGTTGTGTGTTGGTTATAATGCATATCCCTTTCCTGTTGAACAGCTGGGGTGCCTTACTTAGCCTTGTTGCAAAATCACTCACTTTTCTTTCAATGATTCGAACGAGTTGCAGAAAATCTGCAATTGGGCATCATCGTTCTGAAAGCTGGAAAAGAGCTGTGAAGAATCAGTATTTCGGAAAAGCCCTTTAACCTTTTCTTCCCTGCATTGTTACTTCCAAATTCAAAGCTGTATTAGCTCAAGTGTTAGAAAAAGACTAGTGACTGTTATGGCTTCTCTCCATTAAAATACTTACAGAGAGAGACCAAGTCAATTTGTCACTTCTCAAGAATGGGGATTTATATTGTGCAAAAGGGTGAACACTTTCAAATCCACCCTAGCCAATGTCTCCCTTCTGTAGTCATTTATATTCTTTTAAATTTGCTGCGTAGAGAATCCTGGGAGTTGAAGTCCACATTTCTTAAAGTTCACAAGGTTGAGAAAAACTTTGGTCTAAACAAAACCAACATTTGAAAGAGCAACATTTTCTTTGGATCAGGGATTTCCAGAATGCTGTTAGCTTTTCTGAAATTTGAAGCTGTAAGAATTTTTTTCACATTTGACCTTACTTACTCTCAGAGGAGCATCCACTTCCTCCACATGCTGTACTTTCACCTGAATAATCTGTGGTTGCTTTGAAGGACAGATTTGTTGCAGGCCCCTGAAAAGCAATATTTCTCTCTCTTTGGAACTTTGCATTTCCCTCGAATCAATAAAGCTAAGTAGACCATTGGAGGGAATAGATCAGGTATGAGGGGTGAAGGTAGAATCCCAAAAGGGGTGAACTGCATTGTGCCAATAGCTTTCTTGTTTCAGGAACAAAGAA
>JANHZU010003014.1:473019-492214 GCA_032468055.1 Acrochordus granulatus
AATCTCCAGGAAGTCCCTCCCCCTCCTCTCCTCTCCTTCGCACTGGAAAAGCTGAGAGAAAAAAAGCCTTCTTAAAGGGACAGCAGACAGAAGCAGTGGAGGCCAGAAGCAGATCTCTCAGGCCAATTATATATAAACTTGAACTCCTGAATGAAAGCAAGAATATAAATGTAGTAAATAAATAATCAGAAACTTTATCATAATATTAGAGCAATCACCAAACTACAAATTAAAAAATACAGTATCATATTAAATCTACTGCATACAATTTAGACAACAATTTTGAACTGTGTGCATTATCACTAGGTTTTTTTTAAAGGAATCAGTTAATACAAATGTACAGTGGTACTTCACAAGACGACTAACTCACAAGATGTGAAACTCACAGGACAACCAAAAAAATGTAATAAAATTTATTCTGGTAGACGAGCCGTGACTCACATGACAAGCAAACTTCAGGCAATAACTTGTGTGTCATCAGTCAGCATGCTCTGTATTTCTCGTTCAGGCAGCAACCCCACACAAGAGTTTACTCCACTGCATACAGGTGGCAAATGTGCATGCGTTCTGCCTACTCTACAGCATGCTTTACTCCATTGTTGCACAGGCAACAACCCCGTGCGAGAGTTCTGCCGGCGCTGCCATGTGCAGTTTACTCCATTATTGTGCATGTGACTGACCTTGCCAGAATCCTGATCGCAATGAGCCCCACTCTCTCATTGCGTAAACAGAATAAATTAAGTGAAAGGCATTCAAGAAATGGAACTCCCAAGACTTCAGACTCCAGATTCAATCTCCAGGCAGTCCTCTCCCCCTCCTCTCCTCTCCTTCACGCTAGCCGGGATATTCTCAAAGCACGTGCACGCATGTGCACACACACACACAAAATAAAGCAGACATTGTCCTTGTCCTAGCCCAAAATAAAGAACAAATTCCCCTTCGTCGCTTCTCCCCTCATAGTACAGAGGCAAGAAGCATTTCCAAACCACCCACGACGCCTGGAAAAGGCCCTTTTGCCTTGAGTGGCGGTGGCAGTGGATCCTCCGAGCCCAGCAAGCAGCAGCCGAGGCCAGAACCTGCCTCAAAGCAGATCCGTAAGTGCTGGTTAGTTTCCTCTATTTCTGCTTTATATCGTGTATTAATCATGGTTACTTGTTTCAGTTGTTAGGACAATATTTCTACATCAAATTCCATTGAAAATGTTTTGGTGAATATTTTTGGGGGCGTGGAATAGATCATCCGATTTTCTATTGTTTTCAATGGGAAACCTCATTTCGCTTTAACAGCATTTTGCGCTCAGAGCGTTCTTCCAGAACGGATGAGTCACGTCTTGTGAGGCACCACTGTACTCTGTTGTCAAAGTTCCTATTCATTAACTGATTGATTAATCAATCAGTGTATGATCCTTGGTGCTCTTGAGCTTGGTTGTTTGCTTGCAGATGTTCCACTACCCAAATAAATAATATCAGCAAACAACCAAACTTAGAGAGCACCAAAGACTCCATTGTTCAGCCCTGAGCTGCATATATTATCTTCTATTGTAATCAATCAATCAATCTTGCTGTTAAATTCCCACAGCCTCTAACCTTGGCAACTTTAAGATATGTCAATTCCAACTCCCAGAATTCCTCAGCCAGCATTGTCTACATATCTTTAAAAGTTGCCAAGATTGGATATCCCTAAGCAGTTTATCCAGGGTCCCTGTAAATCTCCCACAAAAAAGGCATCTTCAGCAAGTCCTCTCTTCCCAATTTCACTGGAAATCAGTTTTAATTCAGAGAACATGGTTTCATAGATATCCAATCCTAAGCAATGAAGGTCTTTAAAGGTGACAACTAGCATGCAGAATTGACATCCATTGCAGCAACAGTGTTAAAACAGAAAAAAGTTGATGTGCTCATAATTATATGGGTAGCTATATGCTGTACCAGCTGAGGGTTTCAACTTCAGGAGTTCAGATGTGAGATGAAGATATGAGTGACCAGACATACCATTTCCTGATCTAGAAATGGCTGTACTTGCCCACAATTAAGAGAAAATAAACAGAACCATTAAATGACACCACTTGCTTACTGATCAGCTCTGATTAACCAAAACAATCACTGAAGTTAACCAGTAGACATCCTTCATACATGCTATTATTTTCCATTTATAATCAATATAGAGAACAGTTCTATGTCAAGCGCCCAAGTGGCAGATGATGCCTATGACCCCTATCATGTTGTTGGCTCCATGCAGCTCTGTGTACTTTGGATTCCCATCATGGTTTCTATTAGCAAGGTTTAATAACAGATTTTTTTAAGAAAGAGCATAGAAACAGTAGAACGCAATGGTTGCCTGCTTTTCAATTACTCAGATACTTAGAAGAAGGAACTACAATACCAAAGAGAAGATACATTGTACTAAGGTGCGGTATTTTACAATGTTAATATTCGGGTTTCTGAGTGACTCATATGTCTTAGCCTCCTCAATGCTGAAATCAAAAATTCCTCTCATTTTAGCTCTGCAACTTAAGTAAACCCAAATGAAGATTTGATTGCTAGTTAGCTCAGTTCGACTGCCTTCTTAACATATCTCCCTTCTTCTCTACTCATTCAGTAGTAAGCCCAATCTTGTCTACCACTACCAAAGTAGATCTCAGGCACAGCTGACTCACACTACAGATTGCAGGACAAACCTACAAGATACTCCACCTTGAGTTTTTTCCTTAAAGACAAAACCGCCACTTAAGAACCATTCTGCCCAATCTGACTCTCCAAGAATGAATTCATATGTCCCTTGCTCTGCATTATCCAAGTATCTTTTCTTTGTTCAAGGAGCCAAAGAAAAAAAGCCTTTCATCTTGCTTTTTTATTTATATTGTATCATTATTTTGCTTTATTGTTTTTATTTATATCAAGTGTGAGCTGCCTAAAGTCGCTTCTGAGATCGGTGGCATATCAATATGACAAATAAATACATACATACAAACTGCACAACCAGGCAAGGCAAAACCCACTCAAGCTCTCTCCCACCTCCTCTAAGGAGAGCTCGCCCTCATGCTTTGCACTCCCTTACAAAAAACCCAACAACAGTCTTGCAACAAACCAGCATTCTTCACCTATTGCAGGAGAGGAATCGAGCCTAGGAATTAAAATCAATCCCATGGCATAATTAATAATAAGGATCCATATGTATCCTGCCTTTTTTGAGAAACATATATTTTCTTACCATCGTTTCTTTTTCACATGGAATTAATAGTCTCCTGGATAGGAGGAGAAACGTTATCCGATTACATCTAATACTAAAAGTCCGGTTACCTTTTTAAGAAAGTTTGCATTTTTTTGCAATTTTGCTACAAACCATGACCTGAATTAATAAGAATATACAGAGACCTATGGCATAATTCTTGCACTGAAAAAGAAGGGAGGAAAGGGTAATTTATCGCTTGGGCCCCGCCCCTACTCCCCAGACGTGGGAAACAGGCCGACCCCCACGTCACCCAAGTCCTCGTTTTCTTCTCCCCCCCTCGAGGCGCTTCCACTACTTGGCTCAACAAAGCAGCCCAGGCGCGACCTCGCTCTCCTCTCCTCTCCCCTCCCGTCGCGATACGGACCCCGCGCGATGAGGGGCTGCGGCTCCCCCATCCCGAGAATGGACCCCACCGAGCTTCTTCCCGCAGAGGGGTGGCCGTGAACCCCGGGCACAACCAAGAGAAAACGGGGGGAGAGCGAAACTCACCCACAGCTCCGTGCCCCAGCTCATGGCGACTCCGCTGGCAGCGCAGGCTTCGCCGTCGGCGCTCCTTTGTGGCTCTTCGAGTCGCTGCGACGGAGGCAGCGGCAGTAGCCACGCAGCCCGGCACACACCGTCGCTGTCCTCTCGGAAAGCCCCCGACCGGTGGAAGCGCCTCCCCTCGCTCGGCGTCGAAGAGAAGGTGGCGGCGGCGGCGACCGAAGCTCCAACTCCGCCTGGCTTGCGGATGGGAGTAAGGAAAAAGAGGGAGGGGGATGGGCGGCCGCGAAGGAGGCTGGGAAAGGGGCGGGTCCGGCCACCGCAGCCTCTCCTTAGGGAGGCGCGCGGGACGAGGAGCGAGGTGGGAGTGAGAGTCCTTCGCTGCCCGCGCGCTGCCGGCCGCGCGCCCGTTTCCGGTCTCGGCCGCCTCTTGCGCCTCACGAAGAGGAGAATGAAGAGGCGGGAGGGGCTCCGCGGGGGGGAGGGGGAGAAAGAGAGCGGGGAGCCGGAAGCTCTGGACCGCCGCAGGTGAAGTGGTGCCCACCTTTTCGGGGTGCCCTCCTGCACTTCAGCCAACAAAGCACAACATGATTTGCGGAGTCCTATGCGCTCCCTGAGCTTGGTTGTTTTCTTGCAGACGTTTCATCACCGGACTAGATAACATCATCAGTGCATCATCAAAACAATCTTCTTGCAAAAGGTGCTGCCAGGTTGCTGATCCCTTGCCAGCAAGAAATCGAGGGCCACGTGACCAGTTGGCCATGGAAATCGCTGTCGCCTTTTCATTAGGACGCTGAAACTATGCATGAAGGATGCTTAAAGATCTGCAGAGAGTTGGCTTAAATGGTCCCGTGTGGCTTCATGTTTCATGGGCTTCCCTTCCTAGTTAGCAGGTTTTGGAGACCTTTTGGTTTTATTTTAAAACTGAGGGTACTTTAAAAAAGCCTTTCACACATCTGCATCAGTGCATTGTTAAAACCACTCTTGCTACCTCAGTTTCCTTCCTTCCTTCCTTCCTTCCTTCCTTCCTCTCATAAGAAAAGACAAGGCAGACAGCCAATATTTTTTCCAATTGCACCAATTTCAGAATGTGCATATTCGTGTTTTTAGATAAAAATTCAAAGAAAAGGAGAAGGAATTCCTACCTACACTTTACCAAAATCAGGCAAAACTGCTTATCTGAAGGCCAGGAATGTTTTATAGCTGCTAGAACAAAATAACAAGACAAATAATTGTTTGCTAATCGATGCTCCAAGTATAGAAATTACAGCCTATCTCAGTTATCCCCCAGTGCAGCTAAATGCGTCCTGTGCTTTAAGCAAGATAAACAGGTTCCTATCTAAACTGGCTGATACCTCACTTTAGAAAAGCTTTTTTTTTACAATAGTTTTGTTTGCTCCGTACCAAGCACTGAATATTGTGCTAAGGCTTTTTAGGGGAAGGTACTTCCTCACTAATGCTAGTTGAGTAATTAAATGTCTGCAAGAAAACAAGCTCAGAGAGCACCAAGGACTCCACAGCTTTTCACAATTACATGTCTGAATAATCCATGTATAAGGTACTATTCCTCAGAAATAGCTATATTTTTTACTGTGGCATACAGGTAGGCCTCAACTTATGACCACAATTGAGACTAGAATTTCCATTACTCAGCAGTAAATCATCCCCAATTTTGGCTCAGTTGTTAAGCAAATCACTGCAACTGTTAAGTGGATCATGAAGTTATTAAGCAAATTTAGCTTCCCCCATTGACTTTGCTTATTGGAAGCTGACTGGGAGTCATATTGGAGCTATATGACTCCAGGATGCTGCAAAGATTGTAAATACATGCCAGTTACCAAGTACCCAAATTTTGATCATATGACTGTGGGGATGCTGTGACAGTCATAAGTGTGATGACTGGTCATAAGTCATTTTTTCAGTGCTATTGTAATTTTGAACAGTTGCTAAGCAAATGGTTGTAAGTTGAGGACTACTTGTATATAGACCCTCTTCTCTTTAACTAATGGAGTTATTCATGTGGCATTGACTTAATTCCATCAGTGAATCCACGCAGCTGAGTTCATTTTTAGCACATGAGCAAAGTAATCCACTTTTATTATTTTTATGAATAACTCAAGATGGCAAACATATCCTCCTCCGATTATCCCCACAACAACCACCTTGTGAGAAAGGGGCTGAGAAAGAGGGATTGGCCCAAAATCAACCAGGCAGCTTTCATGGCTAAGCAGGACTAGAACTCGTGGTCTCCCACTTTTCTAGCCTGGCTCCTTAGCCACGAGATCAAATTGTTTCTAATTTGTTCTGTGTAAATAAAAAAATGCCATAATCTAATCTGATGGGACCCAGCTGATACATGTGTGCATTTAGAGTATAAGGGGAAATGACTGTGAGAAGGAAATAAGATTTCTGCATAAATCTGGATGGAGAAAGGAGAATATATAATTGGAAAAATAAGGTCAATTACTTAGCAGAAAGAGGGGCTGATACCTGTTGTGATAGCCACTATTTCCTCTCTATGAATAATTCCCACTGACTGAAATACTCAATTTTCAAGTGAGGAATGCAGTCTTCTTTTAATTTCCTGTTATTTAATGTGACTGTTTTTCCTGTATGTTTGCAGAAGTACAGCAACCAGGAAGGAAAAAATTGATACTTGTTGGTGAAGCAATCATTTGCCTTCTGCCTATGATAAATATTTGGGAAAAAATGAAATATTCTGGAAAGAAACTTTACAGTTCAAAGACTGGGTATTTCCTCGTTATACTATTTTATAATTAAATTTTACATAGGTAGTCCTCAACTTATGACCATAATTGAGCCCAGAATTATGGTCATTTGTTGTGGCAGTCATTAAGTGTGATCACGTGACAGCCCCTGATTCTATGACCTTTTATGTGGCAGTTGTTAAGCAAACATTGCGGTTGTTAAGTGAACCCATTTTCCCCAGTGGGTGTTTTTTTGCCAGAAACTGGAAATGAATGCCAGAAGATCAGCCGAAAAAAGCCAAAAAGTTGTAGTCACATGGCCTCAGGATGCTGCAAATGGCCATAACTGTGAGCCAGTTGCCAAGCGTCCAAAATGTAATCACATGATCTGTGGGCGGTGGCTGTTGAAACTTTAAAAGTGGGTTGTAAATAGCTTTGAGGAGGTCCGTTGTAACTTTGAATGATCGCTAAGAAACCAGTCGTTAAGCAAGGACGACCTGCAAATGAAAGGACAAATTGAATAAAGCAAGCATACCATTTCAAGTAGATTATCAGTATAAAAGAGAGGTTGACTTAAGAAACCATAATTACAATAACAGGCTTGCAAACAAGCAAATAACCAGAGGCAGACGGGTCTGGACATAAAGCGGTTAAAGGGAAATCAGCATTTCTCTCTGACTTTTCTAGTGTTAACATGCAGACAATCAGCATAAAACTGTTGCTAGACATAATAAAATATGCCCAGGATTGGTCCTGAGCTTTACTGAGTAGCTGTTCTCTTTTAAGATTCCTATTATATTCTTGATAAAATAACCATTTCCTCTCTGTATCAAAACTAACCTAGCTGACTTTGTCACATTGCCTGAAATGATTGTAACTATTTATTTAATTTTGTCCATTTTATATCCCAGCTGGTGCAAACGACAGGTCAATGATTTATCCAGTATCAGTTGGATGAAGACTGTATTTTATTGTGAGACTCTTGCAGCGAATGGGGCAGTGAATAAATTCAACAAATAAATTCAGATTCAATAAATAATGAATACCAATTATGCCAGGAGCAGCCACCTTGGTTAGAATTTCAGGGTTAGAGCTCTTGTGATTAAGGCACACTAAAGTTCCAAATGTTTATGGCACGTTTATTCTTAAAATGATCGGGCTTAGTGTATCATATAAATGATTTCATGCTGGAAAACAGAGGCGAGGCTGAAGGCTTAAACGTTACTTTGAAGCGTACATATGTTCCATTTCATTTTTTAAATTATTATATTTTTTGAAAAATAATGTAAGGCATGGCATGAGATGTGATGCATTTTTTCCTGGTATGGAACAGCAGTAATTCTAAAGAAACTTGTGAATTCCAGTCTTGTTTTGTTGTCATCATTTTTTTCCTAAAATGAAAAAAATGCCTTAAAAGTAACTTGGTTGGCATGAATGTACATTGAAGGGCTCATTTGTTGATGAAAAGGTATTATTGTAACACAGAGTGGTTTGAATCTCCCTGGATGAGTGCTCAACGCTGAACATTGAGCTGAACATTGCTGAGCATTGAGCTGGATATCTTGCCTTTTGAATTTCAGTTTCAACTCTGAACTTTTTTTTTTCATCTCCCTTTTTCTTAATGAAGGTCACAGAAATCTCAGCATCCTCCTGCGTGAATCGCTCTTCAATTTTGGTGTGCTGCCCGAGTTCTTTTAAGTATGTTCCATCACTAGGCACAATGTGGAGAAGCGCTTTTTCGTGGCTTGGTTGCAGAACCTGTTTCCAAAAAAATGGCAGGATATTAACACCGTGTTTATGGGTTTTAGATGGTTTTAAATGTATTGTTTGATAGCAGTTTTTTATTTGTTTGTTTTGCTGTGACTGCTGTTTGAAGGCTTTAAGCTGTTTGAATTGCCTTGGGAGCCTTTTTTTTGGAGAGAAATTTGTAACAGTACCGAAGGGCAAGAAATATGTGGCTGTGCAAAAAGCCCTGAATAATATACTCACAGAAGTAAAGCTGATCAATAACAAGCAGGAGAAGTAATGTGTTTCAAGAGAATAAATAAATACACAATGAGGATGGAAAACTTCTAATGGTGAAAAAACAAGAGTCCACGAGGAATGTTTTTGCCTTTAAAATATTTTTATTTCTGCATACGTACGAGCTGGAGTAAATCTCATCAAGTGAGGAATGTGAAATAAGAACATTAGTAACCTGGGAGGAAGATTTACTAAGAAAAACAGCGCACTGCTGACCAATTAAAGGAAATATGCACTGGGAAAAGCTAAATTCCTAGAAGGCAATATGTTAGGTACAGAGACCGTGACAAGCTGTAGCGCAACTCCCTGCAAATAAACAGGTTCAGGACCAAAACGTATCTCTGGACAGGTAAAAAAAACAGAAGACGTGGGATAATTTATTTTCTTCGCTTATTTAATTTTTAAATCCTTGCAGTCCCTTGTTTGCTCTTCAAAGCGTTCTCCAATGAGGAGTTTTACTCTTGCAATTTCTCTCGTCCTACTGCAGAAGAGAGGGAACATGATGTGCTCTCCCGAGGCCCTTGTGCGCTCAGGGTTGATTTCTTCTTTGGATCTCTTGTCTGCTTCCTCCCTTGCCTCACCTTTCCGCTTGGTCTGTTTTCACGGGCACCTAAGCAGTCGCACTGTTCAAGATTTTCAAGGGCCGGTTACCACCAGGATACGTGCCAGTTCTTTTGCAAGCTGACATGATTTGGCGACTAGGTATTGATAGTGGAACAAGGCTTGAAGGTCATGTAACGCTGATGGCTCCAGTGTGCTGCACAAGCGGTGAAGAGGAAATAGCGCAAGCGCTCCGTATTTGCTGGATCTCCCTCGTTTCCCTTCCTCCTTCAGGGACCACACCAATGAACAAGGGGCATGAGAGGGTAAGGGATTTCTTTACCTGAAGGAGCTGAGGACAGAAGGAAAATCTGCCCAGAGAAACTTGCTGGTGAGTCATGACTTATAAAAAGAGAAGTTTGAATCCTTGTCATACAGTGCCTTGATGCTTCCTGCTGATAAAGTATAATTGAGATTCGAGAAAACTGGAAGTGCCTTGCTCACCGGCTTGAATACGGTCGTTACTTCATCCAAAGTACGCGTGTCGCAACTGCTGACGCCCGGCCAAGCTTTTCCGAGGTAGTGCTACTCCTTGGCACAGCTCTCAGAACTGCATGCATCGTTTCAGTGTGGCTGAAATAGCCCAAACGCATGGCTTTTCCTCTTTTAAAAGAACGCTAAAAGGATATGCACGGTCACAGGCCCAATCTCCTCTTCGAAATGCAGAGTTTTATTCAACTCTTCCTTTCTCACCTTCACCTTGGAGCCGCCAGAGGGAATCTCCCAACAGCAGATACAGGTGCCTTAAGGGTGTGTTACTGCCTGATAACGGGCTTCCTGGTTCACAAAGCGAGCCACCAGGATTAGTTTACAGCTCTGGCTCTTTCCTGTTGGACGACTCTGAACAAAGAAAGGAGGAAAAGGCTTATCCCCCAGGCACCATCAAGAGGGACAATTAACCCCTTGACCAAAACCACCTGCCAACTTACATGACCTCTGCTTTATCTGATAGGCCGAGCTGTCTTGCCAGCAGGAAATGACCCCTCTCTGCCCGCTCCTAATCCAAAGCGGTAAAAGGTGGTGTCATCAAACTCTCTTTCTCCCCATTTTAACCCCATCCTGATGGTCCGGAAAAGAAGTTCCTAGCTACAAAGCAGAAGCATTTGATGGACACTGGGATGAAAGACCTTCTGAATAAGACATGGGGAGCGTTGGCCACCACTGACTTGACCATTACTGACTAGGTGATTTGTCCATTTATGTGATGTTTCCTTCCTTTTTTTAAAAAAAAACTTCATCTTGAAATTATGTTCTCTTCGTATGAAATTTCACTCACCCATGCCAGGCTGAATGGGCATGAATTCCACTACCATAGCAACAATGTGTGTTTGAATCCAGCATATGGTATAGAATTGCTCCATTCGTGCATTAAAATTATTGCCTGGCTTACCTCACCTGATGTTTTAGAATAGTCTTTGAGTAGTAATTACTTACTATGATGTCACGCCTTTGCTGTTAATTACTGGTAATAAAAATTAAATATTATTTCACGATGAAACATTACAAAACACAGAATATTATGGTTCCGTATTTCAAAGATAAGGGCAGGAAATGGTTGCATTAAGCTTGGCAGCCACCTAGTGGTAACGGTGGAGCATTTTTTTGCCAAAACAAAACCATTTTTTTTTTGGTTTTGTACCTTTTTTAATGTACCTTTATGAGAGAATTGGCTTTGAAACCAGTCAAATTATTTTTAGTCTTTCCAGAAGCTTGTTAAGTAATGGTGCTGTAGTATCAATGGCCCAGGTCACAAGTACAAAAAGTGGGTTTTTTGATGGTTGTGACCGAAACTCCACTCCTCTTGGGTGCTGCAGATCTGTTGAGCTCCCATCTGCGCCAGAGCTAACAAACTTTCATGTCATTAATATGAAGCAAACAGCTGCTACTTCTGGAAAGAAACTGTTGCAGATTATCTAAATCGGAACAAGTCAGGGAACAAATTGAATTGGAATATTTTGAATATGTTGAATGAATTCAGTAATCTGGTAGAAGAAGAAAATCAACTCTAATTTTATGCCGCATCCAAGATCTCTGAAAAGCACAGTGTCGACAGAAAACATGTAAAGAAGTCAACTCATTCCTCCAAGCACTGCTTTGCATGGTGCAAGTAGCCCACAACTTATGACCACAATTGGGATAGGAATTAATATTGCTAAGCTATGCGATCAAGGAAGCGATGCCTGTTTTTACAAACTTTTTTGGCTGCAGAAGTTAAGCAAATCACATCCTCATTAAGCAAATCTGGCTTCACCCACTGATGTTGCTCATCAGAAGCCCTCTGTAAAGATTGCAGATGACAAACATATCAACCTGGAATATTGTAGCTGTCATACAAACATGCCAGTTGCCAAGCATCTGAATTTTGATCATGTAATCACAAGGATGCTGCAACAACCCTAAGTACAAAGACTGGTCGTAACTCATTTAAAGCACCTTAATAACTTCAAACGGTTGTTAAACGAATGGTCATCAATTGTGGACTACCGGTATTTTTTAGAAGATTTATAAAAACAAGCAAGATAAACTTTTTAAAAATGCTTTAATGTTGCTCCAGACAGATTATCTAAATCGGAACAAGTCAGGGAACAAATTGAATTGGAATATTTTGAATATGTTGAAGATATTCAGAAATCTGGTAGAAGAAGAAAATTTGAAAACATTGTCAACTCAGGTTGTCACTATATAGTGAATTATAACAGTACAAAGAGAATCAGCAGAGTCTTGTTTATTATAAAGAGTAAGACACAGCCACTACACATCCTCAGTACCTCAAATATGCTGTATTGATTTTGCATACAGTTTAATCAACATAAAGTTTAATCTAAATATTTGGGATTTCATCTGGAGAGTGTTTATTGTCCTTTACTATGTTGTTATAATTTGTTAAATCATGATTTGGGGCTAAAATGATCTTACAACATACACAAAGGAAAAGAAATGAAGAATTTGCCAACACTCCTTAAAAAAATACAACCCAACAAAAATAGGGTTTCTTTCTATCCAAATGGAGATTTTTTTTTATTTTAAAAATATTTGAATGGTACCTTCATCCTAAAAATATCTCAGAATTATATAAGGAAAAGTCTTTAGTGAATGGCAATTATAGAACAAAATCTAATTCATCAAAACTTGTTAATAAAGCATCAGCGAGAAGCTACTGTACTTTCCCTGTAAGACTATTCCAAAGAATTCTGAAATTTCCAGGACAGAAGTGACCAAAAGTTTATGATTCATGGTTAGCAATTGAACAGATCCTTATTCTGTGGAATACTGTGTTGGGCTACTTATGCATTGCTGTTTCTCTGTATTCATAGCTCCTTATCTGTAGGGTTTTGCAACTCTTGATCATTATAACAGGCATCTCATAAAATGGAGCAGTACCAGCAGCTGTTTTAACTTTTGCAATTTGATTATCCAGTACGTCTTGTTGTCTAATTTCCAAAATAAATAAATGAGACTCTGCTGGAATTGAGTATTCCAAGTAACCGAGGAATATTTTTGAATTGGAAGGCCGAAAGAAATGTTAACAAGTTTAAAAATTGAAATAAAAATATATGCATGTAGGCACTGCTATAGTCAAAGCACAGTAAAGATTCTAAAGTGTTGTGGAAAGAACTGATGTAGCCCTGGACAGAGCTTAATATTGCCCAGAAGTGAGAAGTTTAAAGAGCCAAAGTAACATACAGTCATGTGAAAAAGAAACTTCATCCTCTTTGAGTTCTATGGTTTTACGTATCAGGACATAATAAAAAATCATTTGGTCCTTAGCAGTTCTTAAAAGTAGGTCAGAAAAACCTCGGATGAACAACACCACATGACATGTTACACTATGTCATAATTTATTTTACAAAAAAGAAGCCAAAATGGAGAAGCCATGTGTGAAAAAATAAGTACACTTTATGATTCAATAGCTTGTAGAACCACGTTTAGCAGCAATAACTTGAAGTAATTGTTTTCTGTATGACTGTATCAGTCTCTCACATCATTATGGAGGAATTTTGGCCCACCCTTCTTGACAACATTGCTTCAATTCATTGAGGTTTGTGGGAATTTGTTTATGCTGAGCTCTGTTGAGGTCCCGCCACAGCATTTCAGTCGGATTGAGGTCTGGACTTGGACTGGGCATTGCAACTTCTTGATTCTTTTCTTTTTCAGCCATTCTATTGTAGATTTGCTGGTGTGCTTGGGATTGGGACCAATTTTGCTATATGTTGACTTGGTTAATGCCCAGGAGAGTCTTCTATAATATTAAACATATGCCAAAAACTTCTGAAGGCAACATGGAATTCATGGACTTCCTTCACAGGACTATTTAATGGAAAGTTGCTCTGGTTAATTCACCCACATTTTACAGGATACCTACAAGATATCATTCATCATCATCTTTCCCTGGTGGTGTTTTTGGCAACATTGATTTGAAGAGGACAGCAGAATCGTATACTTGGGTTTCTCAAACTGTGAGATATACTTTCCTTGGGGAGGTAGAGACAGTTTAGCGGATCAATCTGTTGTAGATATGCTGGTGTGTTTGGGATCACTGTCCTGTTGCATGACCCAATGTCAGCCAAGCTTTCACTGTCGGACAGATGGTCTCACATTTGACTCTCAAATACTTTGGGATACAGAGGAGTTCATGGTCAACTCAGTGACTGCAAGGTGCCCGGGTCTTGGGGCTGCAAAACAGCCCAAATCATCACCCCCTCCACCACCATGCTTGATGGTTGGTATGAGAGTTTGTGCTGACATGCTGTGTTTGGATTTGCCAAACGTGGCATTGTGCATTATGGCCCGACATCTCCACTCTTGTCTTATCTGTCCAAAGGACAGTGTTCCAAAAGTCTTGTGATTTGTTGAGATGCAACTATGCAAACGTAATCCATGCTGCCATATTCTTTTTAGAGAGAAGAGGCTTTCTCCTGGCAACCCTTCCCAACAAACCATACTTATTCAGTCTTTTTCTAATTGTGCTGTCATGAACTTTAACAGTTCACATGCTGACTGAGGCTGTAGAGTCAGAGGTGTCACTCTTTGATTTTTTGCAATTTCTCTGAGCATTGCATGGTCTGACCTTAGGGTGAATTTGTTGGATGTCCACTCCTGGGAAGACTAGCAACTGTCTTGAAGGTTTTCCACTTGTGAAGAATCTTCCTCACTGTAGAATAATGGACTTTAAATGGTTTGGAAATGGCTTTCGAGCCCTTCCCAGAATGATGGGCAGCAACCATTGCTTCTCTAAGATCATTGCTGATACCTTTACTCTTCACACATGGCTTCTCCATTTTGGCTTCCTTTTTGTAAAATAAATTATGACATGGTGTAATATGTCATGTGGTGTTGTTCATCCGAGGTTGTACTGACCTACTTTTAAGAACTACTAAGGACCAGATGATTTTTTATTATGTCCTGATATATAAAACCATAGAAATTAAAGAGATTGTACTTTTTCACATGACTATGTGAAAACACAAAACAATAAATTGTTTTGTGTTCAAAATAGGTTAAACTGAGATAGTTTGCACAAATTAGTAGTACATAGTAACTAAAGACAGAATATTTTTACAAGTTTATTTTTCTGGAATACTTAAACTACTGAGAGAAAAGCACTTAGTACCCTTATTGACAATTTGCAAGTTTTTTGGAAAAATCATTTTATTCTGGGAGCAATTAACTATGGTTTTCAGCATGAAATTCTTTAGAATATGAATTCATCTGTACAACCGCTGAATGAAAGTCTGCCACATCTACATTTGGATCACACTCAACCTCTTATGTTTTCAGTTTCAATTAAAGAAAAAATATACTTGAGAAACAAGAGATCACATTTGCTTTCAATTTAGAATTCATGCTAGTAAAGTATCTACATACCTTGCCAAATTTTCTAAATATAGTAGTTTAAGTAACTAAACCTTCATTGGGCTATTTCAACTCAACAGGATTATTAAATAACTTTATCTTCAAAATCAAGTACAATAATCCTTGATTTACGACTCCAATTGGGACCAAAATTTCCAATGCTGAGCAAGGTGGTTCTTCAGTGAGTAGCATGCAAACTTGTGATTTTTTTGCCATGGTTGTTAAATGAATCACTGCAGTTAAGTAAATCATACAGTCATTAAGTAAATTTGGTTTCCCTCATTGACTTTTTTGACGAAAGCCACCTGGGAAGTTGTGGATGGTGATTACATGATGCCCAAATGCTGCAATCATGTAAATACATGCTGGATGCCAAGTGAATTTTGATCACATGACCGTGGAGATGCTGTGACAGTTTTAAGTACAAGGACTGGTTATAAACCACTTTTTTATAACTTTGAACAGTTGTTATACGAATGATTATAAGTTGAGGACCACTATAATTTCTTCTAAAGACCCTCCTATATTCCATTATAATAAAGCTGTGGTCTACTAAAACTTAGCAAAATTAAATTTTAATTCTTCATTTGGAAAAAGCAAGCTTTTAAAAAATGTTTACTTCAATAATGTAGAAATGCATATACAGTATATCACATAGCTTAATCTTGCTATAAGTAAAACATAAATTATAATATGGAAAATAAATGTACATAATTGAAAATATATTACTTTTAGAATACTTTAGCTTTTGACTAAAGAAACAAAAATAAACCCTTCATTATAATAAACAACTCATAAGTTAATTGTAACCATTACTATGTAAGTCACTCAAAAATAATATATCAGATCTTGTTTGCCACCATAAATATATAGAAAAAAATGTAGCTATCATCCAATATAAGAGCAACTTAAGCCTTAAAACCCAGAATCAAACAAGTATTAAGTTCTTGTTATTTTTCCCAATTAAATAAAACACTGAAATAAAAATGAAGCTGGTACTGAAAACATGGACTTATGATTCATGCCCAAAGCTTCCAAAACTTTTTCCTTAATCAAAATTGCTTATCAGAAAGTATTTATTTAAATGTCCCTATTGTGACTGGTAAAGATTTGTGTGTTGTTGCCCAAAGAAAAACCACTTCTACCCAATTTTGGATAATTTACCCAATTTTGGGAGACATTACTCTAAATAAAAGGATATTGCAGAAATGCAAAGGATGCTAGTTCAAAATACAGATAAATAAATACACTGAATGGACCTTAACAAAGTTTGCTACCTAAAAAAGGAAACAGAATAGAAAATGTTCTAAAACTTAAAATTAGGGAAAAATTCACTGTTCACAACATTAGCTTCAAAAATCAAAAGTAATATCATACTTTTTTTGTAAAAAAGTATGAATCTGGAAAGAAAAGTATCAGTATTAACAAAGACTTTGCTTCTATATTGTGCTGTCCAGATTAAAGAATCACATCTCAATATTTCAACAACCAGCTTACATTCTCAGCTCTCTAATATTACCCCTACTATTACATAAAAGCAATACTATCTCTTAACAATAAGAATGAACATTAAAACAAAATTAAGTACAGTTACTATTGGTTCTTACTTCTGTTCCTAAATTCCTGTGAACATGTTTACAAGTCCCAAAATTTTTAATTTCCTGTAACAGTAGAACACTATAAGAAATTCCCCTTATTATTCTATTAAGGTCAAAAGTATGTCCTCCAATGAAAATAACAGAGGAAATCCTGAGAAACTAGAAATTTTTCCACCACATATTAAAAGCCATGAAAAGTAGCAATAAAGGAGAGAAACTGAGCCATTCTATTTTCATTCAGATCTCTACAATCATAGCTTTCTCTACAGAAAAAAATAATACAAAAATATGTGATGTTTCAAAAAAGTGAATGGTGAAGTTCAAAACAAGTGAAAACCAGCAGTCATCAATTGTGAGTTGAAGAGCTATTACTATAGATGCATTTGGAATAAGAGAGTCCATTTCTGCTTTGATTACTATGTTATACTGCAAACATGCCTTTACTTGTGCCAAAGTGGAAGAAATTAAAATGGAATCATTAGATATTTGTAATAAGTAGTAACAAATTTGAAAGGAATAGGAAAAAACTGCTTTTTACTCTTGGCTAAAATATATTTAATCTTCTAAGATTACTGTATCTGGGCATTTTTTTTACTAACATTTGAGTTTAAGGAATAAAAATTTTCATACAACTTACCTCAGTTGCTTTGCATAATTCTGTTCAATCTCTATCCTTTCCTTAACAAATTTTGCATATTTTTCCAGGAAATCAATGCCCCACTGCGTGTGCTTGTCTAAATTATCAAACTGATCCTATAAAATGGGAGAGGGAGAAGAGAGAAATACCCATTATATCAAAGGGGGAAAAATCAGTAAATGGCCTATTTTTCAAAAACTAAAATATAAATCACTACACACAAAAACAGTCAATTTTTTTAAAGAAATAATTAAATACTTTTTTTTAAAGATACCATCAAAAGGACAGTACTAGTGAATTAGGCTAGCATCCAACTTTCAACATCATCACATCAGACACTTTAAGAAAATACAGAAGCATGGTACTTGAAAACCTCACTCTAGAGATGCTAGAGTGCTTGGCAGTAGTAAGGTTGTTAGATAAACTGTAGGGACTAAAGTGGAGGCATTGTGGCATTGCCTCCTGCATTGTGCATCATGTGATTCAGAATGTATGCTAGGATTGTGTATTGGTTGTGATGAATCTAGCAATCACTTCTGTGTATACAGAATAAGAGGATCATTGGTTAGTAAGCTATAGCAATGCTGGAGGACTACATTTATGTAAATTATTATTTTTACTTAATTTGATAATTTTGTTATGTTTTTTCATTCTCTTTTCAAAGTGAATGCACACTGGATATGAAATCATAATTTTCCTCCAGTTCTATTATATAAATTCACAAATCAGTTTTTCTTCATTTAGAGAAGATGTTTATCAACAAGGGATTTTTTTTAGATTTTCTGAACTCAAATGCACTCTTTTGTAGAGAATGTATTTTCATATAATTTACGGAATTAAATTTAAAGTTTTCATGTGTAAAATGGATAGCAAGATCGAAAGGGTTAAGATTAATTCTGAAAGCAGAGCAATTGAACCAGCTGCTTTATTAAAACAATATTAACAAGAGCAATATCATGGTATTATGTAGCAAAAATACTAAGACCAAATCCATATTGTAATTATACACAAATATAAAAATATATGATCAGAAATAATTATTAATATAAACATATACATTGTATAATGTAAAAGAAGAAAGAAAGCAGAGATGGCAATTAAGACAGACAAGCTTGGAAAGAGAGCCTGAAAAAAAAAATCCCAGAAAATAGATCAAAATAGTGAATTATCCCTTTTCTTGTCCCTCTGTGAGAAATAAAAAAGCTACTTCACATGCCAAGCAGCACTTTTCAGCAGTTCATGGCTGCAAATCTCTGCAAGTGCTTTAATTTTATGTATTAATCATTTTATCTACTTTTTATAGATAAGTCATAATTTCTACTTTGAAAAACTCCATATATTGGAGACATAACAAGAAGAATATATATATCCTTGACAAGCACTGCTTATTTAAAGCCACACTGATATTCTATGAATTTCAGGCCAAGACATAGCAATAGTATAAGCACAAACCAAGTGAGCTAATTCTGCAATTTCTAAATGTGAAAAAATTACCAATAGGTAGGCTTCCTATAATATCAGTCTTCAAAATCATCTTATTTACATTTATTTTTTCATAAAAAAGGTATGTATCAGCTGTCTAGAATTTGTTCCATTAGAACAAAAAGATTTAAAATTATCTGAAAAGATTTTTTAGGAACCATTATGGAAACACAGCCTAAAACACCAAGCCCTAAAATGTTATAATTAAGACTCAATGCTGTTAAATCTGATTTAGACCAATTATGAATGAATTAGAAATGCTAGAAAAAAGTGACAGATTTTGATAAATTTATGAAACATATTATTTAGATATAAAAACATTGTTTTTATCACACTTTCTAGAATGTTTTTTTTTCAGAATTTCTAATAAAACAAAAGCTTCTAACATACTGTATTTTTAAAAAAGAAAGCATCTTTAACACATACTATAAAGTAAATTTTTAAAAATATTTTATAATCAATTATATAATGATCTAGAGGTTGAATAAATCACATTTATCCAAGATTTATATTTTTGTCAAAAAACATTATAAATCATACTCCAACTGAGAAATATCCATGAAAACGCATTAAAACCTTTC
>JANHZU010003014.1:499110-514648 GCA_032468055.1 Acrochordus granulatus
TGTATTATTTTGTAATAATAATCAGTTGTTGCTGATTAATTATGATGTCTGCTGCATGTTATCCAAGCTACAAAATTTTAATATTCACTCTATGCCGATAGGTTATAAATAAGATCATCATTTCGATGTTCAAATTTTGTTGCCTGTTTTTAATTAAAGGCATGAAAATGAAAATAAGTAGTTTCATTTCTATTCAATATGATTTATATATTTGTAGGCCTTAGTCATAATGTCTATTGCTCTTGACGAAAAAGTCAATCTTGAGGATGAGAGAGAGGTTGTTTGGGATCCTATCTTCAGGTAGATAGCCCTAATAGTCTATTGAACAATGATACTCAAAAATAAACTTCCTTGCCCACATCATGGAACAAGAACATAATTAAGTTTTTTGTTATTATATGAATAATAATTCATGAATTATTAATGAATAATTAATATCTACCCAATAGAGTGTGCTAAATCAATGAACATACAGAGAACAATAAACAACATGCTTACAGTTTCTCCCCGTTGTCCTGGATGCCCAGGCAACCCATCCTTCCCAGGTGGTCCCTGCAGTAGGAAACAAAATAAATGAAATGTCACTTCCCAAAAATGGATCATTTTTAGTCAGTCATCTTAGTGAAGCATGTGTGTTTCAGACTGGATCTTCAAATCTATTATTCTCTTACTGAGACAGTGGTTATACATTGTTGATTTGGGCATGATCTTGGTTAATTATCTATAATGCCCTAATAAAAAGCATGGACTGGAAATCACTCTCCCATATCTTTGAAGTGTAACAAAAATAAGTTTTTTTGCAGTTTGACCTCGAAGAGATCAAAATGCTGGAAGGTATGTGAGAATTCAGCTGATTTAGAACCAGCAAAGGTCTTCTGAGATTCCAGGAACCATTTTCTTAGGGCATTTTATTATTACAATGTGTTACATATACTTACAGTCATGTGAAAAAGGAAATACACTCTCTTTGAATTCTACAGTTTTATGTATCAGGACATACTAAAAATCATCTGGTTCTTAGCAGTTCTTAAAAGTAGGAAAATACAATGTACCATGTCATCATTTACTGTATTTTACAAAAAGAAAGCCAAAATGGAGAACCCATCTGTGAAAAACTAAGTATACTTTATGATTCAGTAGCTTATAGAACTATCTTTAGCAGCAATAACTTGAAATCATAGTTTTCTGTGCGACTTTATCAATCTCTCATATCACTGTGGAGAAATTTTGGGCTGCTCTTCCTTACAACATTGCTTCAGTTCAATGAGGTTTGTGGGCATTTGTTTATACACAGCTTTCTTGATGTCCCACCACAGCATTTCAATTGGATTGAGGTCTGGACTTTGACTGGACCATTATAACTTTGATTCTTTTCTTTTTCAGCCATTCTGTTGTAGATTTGCTGATGTGCTTGAGATCATTATAATGTAGCATGACCCAATGTCAGCCAAGCTTTAGCTGTTGGACTGATGGCCTCACATTTGACTCTAGAATACTTTGGTATACAGAGGAATTCATGGTTGACTCAGTGACTACAAGGTGCCCAGGTCCTGTGGCTAAAACAAGCCCAAATCATCACCCCTCCACCATCATGCTTGATAGTTGCTATGAGAAGTTTGTGATGATATGCTGTGTTTGGTTTTCACCAAATGTTGCAGTGTGCATTATGGCCAAACATCTCCATTCTCGTCTTGTCTGTCCAAAGGATAGTGTTCCAGAAGCCTTGTGATTTGTTAAGATGCAACTTTGCAAACCTAAGCCAATGCTGTCATGTTCTTTTTAGAGAGAAGAGGCTTTCTCCTGGCAACCCTTCCAAAATAAAGCATACTTGTTCAATCTTTTTCTAGTTATACTGTCATGAACTTTAACATTTCACATGCGAGCTGGGGCCTGCAGAGTCTGAGTCATTCTTGGATTTTTTGCAATTTTTCTGAGCATGCATGGTCTTACCTTGGGATGAATTTGCTGAAATATCCACTCCTGGGAAGATAAGCAACTGTCTTGAAGATTTTCCACTTGTGAAGAATCTTCTTCACTGTAGAATGATGGACTTTAAATGGTTTGGAAATGGCTTTAGAACCCTTCCCAGATTGATGGGCAGCAACCATTGCTTCTCTAAGATCACTGCTGATACCTTTACTCTTTGGCATTGTATTAACCCAAACCTCAATGCTGGAGACCAGCAGAGTCCTAAAACTTTGGCTTTTCTAGAGGTAGTCACACTTGCTGATGATCAATTGATCAAGGGCACTTTATTAGCAGCACCTGGCTGCTACTTCTTCATACCTATGGAAGCAATAAGAGTGTACTTCATTTTTCACATATGGCTTCTCCATTTTGGCTTCCTTTTTGTAAAATAAATTATGACATGGTGTAATATGTCATGTGGTATTGTTCATCCGAGGTTGTACTGACCTACTTTTAAGAACTACTAAGGACCAGATGATTTTTTATTATGTCCTGATATGTAAAACCATAGAACTCAAAAGAGGATGAAGTTTCTTTTTCACATGACTGCATAATGCTGTAAGTTGATAAAGTAGAAACAAGGAAGGTTTGCACATGCAGATAAACATGGATAGTTTAATTGAATGGTGTTGTTGTAAAGTACTTTTAGCAATGTTTCTTTTTTCTTATCAGGGATTTCCACAGGGTGGTAGTGGTAATGATAAAAAGTCAAGAAGGCAGCTGCAACTGGATTACTTTTTACATAAAAGTGTTGACTTTATTTGCACAGCCACAAGCATTATCTTGATTTTATTTCAACCAGACACCCCATAATTGCCTTTAATTTCTTTGGATTACCATGTCTTACTCGTCTCTCTCACCTTTAAGTCACTGTTGACTCCTGGAGAAGTCCCTGCAGTTTTCTTGGCAAGTTTTTTGGGAAGTGGTTTGTCATTGCCTGCTTCCTAGGGCTGAGAGAGAGTGACTGGCCCAAGGTCATCTCAGCTTACTTTATGCCTAAGGAAACATTAGACCTCACAGTCTAACTTGATGCATTAACCACTATACCACACTACTTCTGGTTACCTCTATTTATCTTGTTTGAAAGAGAAGAATGTGATAGGCATGTGTCCGTTTTAATAGAGAACAGCATATAAGGATAAGTAAGTAAATATATAGGGGGATATTTGTCAGGCTTTAAGACAGTGACTTCACATCGTTTTCCTGGTCATGAATCATGACTTCAATCGTTTTCCTGGTCATGAATCACACAGAAACTTCTCAAGATTTATGGAAAGGAAAGGATGAAATTTCAGCAGCTAAACTATTTCTGACCCTTTTGGAATAGTACCAAATGCCTTAAATGTGTGGACAGTGCAGAGGCTTCTTCCACGCTGGCTAATATCCCAGCCAGCCTTGCAATTAAAAACTAATATAGGCTTATGATGGCCTGATCCTTTCTGTATCCTCCTTTTGAGGAGGGTGAGTTTTAAAAAAATGAAAACAATGGAAATACTGCTGCCTCATTTTCTGGATGACAGCTGCTTAACCATAATCCAAATGACATGCAGAGCCAAGATAGTCCAGAACAGATCATAGCTACAGATTGCAGTTCAGGCTCTTCACCATAATTACAATTTTGACAATGGCCTGGGTTCAGATGATAGGACAAATCCAACTATAATGTGACTTAGCATATTGGGCAAATGACCCTATGTGACCTTGTATTTCTAAGGCTGGATGGAATGGGAATACCCAGGTTCAAATGTTCAGTCAGCTATGATGCTCACTGTATAATTCCAACCTGTTAACTTTTTAGTAGAGTATCTGAAAGGTTGGTAAAACAGAAATATATGTGTGCCATTAGTCAGCTCCTTTCAAAATACATAGGATATAAATGATAATTAAATAATAATGCTCAGCACCTTTCATCTTTATCAGATTTATTGGGTAAAGCTGTTAAATTATCTCAAATAATATATGATTATGAAGATCTATGCCTTGAATAATCACAGGCAGTCTGCAGAATAACTGGATGAACCTGCCACCAAGAGAATAATGATAAAAATGTTGGTACAATTCACACCACGTGTTGCTGCAGCTGATTGTGCTTCAGAAGTCTGCTGTTAACCCGTTTTTCAGCTTCTTAAGGTCTTTCTCATTACACATCTCCTTTTATGCCAAATGCATTCCCACAAATATCTTTCAAATTTGAAAAGTTTAAACAGTATAAACCACTACCATGTGAAATAACCCAGTTTGGGGTCCATGATAAGTAACTGCTTGTATCCAATTCATTCTTCCTCTTTCTATCCTACAATTTTTCTTGTGTCCTGAACAGTCATTCCATATTTCTTTGTTGCTGAAAATGTTTTTTTGTGGGAGAGGAGAATTTTGCAAACTATATAGTTTCAATGAATTTGCTGATACCACTATTTTTTGAAAAGAAGAGGCAATTTTCTCATCCTTGCTCAGAAAGTATTGCTGTTATTTTGTGCTAAGAAACCATCCATGGAAAACAGTCAGGAGAAAAGATGGGTTAATCTTGCTGTCCTAAAAACTATTGCACACAACCTCTTGTTATGTAGTGAGAGTAACAGAGGCAGCCTTGACAGAAATATTCAAGAATTGTTACTTAGGCCAAGAGGGCTGAAACTTTAAGTCCTGGGAAGCAAGATAATATTTGGAAATGACTCATTGGGTATCAAAAGGAGGGGAAGTAAAACACAATCAGATTTGGCAGAGTCTATTATTGCAGCCCAGCTTAGATTACAATCTAACACTAATTACTGGTGGCAGTACTGTTCCAAAGTTTTATTATTTTATATATTACATTTATATGGCCACCCAACTCACAGATAACTCAGTGTGGCTTATAATATGAACATCACAACATAAAAACTATATACTGCTCCCCAGGCAACAACAACACCACAAATTGGATGACCACTTGAACAGCTCCCCAAACCTGCTAACAAAACTACATCTTCAGGGCCTTTTGGGGTTTGAATGAATCATACCTCCAAGAGAGTGATGTTCCATAGGAAAGGCACCATCACTGAAAAGGCCCTTTTTTGTGGTCCTAGTAGGTGTATAACCCTAATAGATGGGTCCCAAACATTCCCTGCCTTCCAGTCCTGATGGGCCAGGTAGATGTAATGGGGGAGAGACAGTCCTACAAATAGCCTTGCCCCAAACCATGTAGAGCTTTAAAGGTGATAATCAGCACCTTGAATTGTGCCCAGAAGTAGATTGGCAGGCAGTGCAGCTCCTGCAAAAGGGGTGACGCATGTGCAAGTCTAGGCTGTTGAATTCTGAAGCTTCCAAATACTCTTCAAGGGCAACCCAATGTAGAGTGCATTACAGTAGTCCAGACAGGAAGTGACAGGGTGTAGGTGACTATAAGAAGGACATGTTAGTCTAAGAATGGGCATAACCGGTGCATAACTTGTATATGTGCAAAAACTTTAATGGCTGCAACCTAAACCTCAACCTTTAATGCCACCTGCTCCTCAAGCAGAACCCCCAGATTATGCAGGTCTGAATTTGGTCTCAGGGCAGTGCAACCCTGTGCACAGCCAAAGATGGTAATTCTCTAAGAGCCAAAAAGCACCAAGACAGAGCCACTCTGTTTTGCCAGGGTTCAGTTTTAGCCAGTTGCTCCCCATCCAGACCTCAAAAGCCTCCAGGTACCAAGAGAGGGTGGTCACAGCATTGCTTAACTCTCACAGGCAGAGATGTACAGCTGAGTATCATTAGCATATTGATATCTTACCCTCCATGGTAATGGATGATCTCACCTAGCGGTTTCATGCAGTAGATGTTAAACAGGAGTGGAGAAAACATAGACCCCGCATTCACCTCTCTAATCAGGGCACCCCTCCACCAAGTTGCTCTCACCCATTGAGTAGGGAGATCACCAGCCCTTTCCTCTGCTCTTGTCCAAAATACAGGGTCCCATCATGCAGACCACATCCTCACCCACAACCCTTAGATCCCCATAAGAAATCTTCAGTACAAAATTATACTGAAGGTAGCTTGTAAGCAGCTTGTAAGTAACTTCGCTCAAAATAACCACATAAAATAATCTTGCAGAGTTTCCAAGAGCCATGAAGGCCAACCATTCCCTGCAAGAGATTGTTATAACCACCAACCAGCATGGTGTAGACTTGCACAAATGTTGTCCCCACTACCTCAGGAGTCTGGGACTTCCAAAGTCCATGGAGCAAACAAAAGTCCAAAGAATAGTCCAGCAAGCAGCCTACCATCATCCACCCAGGGTCTGAAGTTTAGGCTTTCAAGGATGGTGAACATGTTGCCTGTAGGCATTGCTAACTCCCAGGAGTCCATCATCATTGGACCAACTGGCTAAGGATTCCGGAAACAACTTCTGAAACATTCAAGTTCTCCATCTTGCTTCAGATAGAAGTTTTCAGGTTCTGGTAGATCAAGGTCTTTGAGCCAATGGTAATGCTTGGGCTTATGTAGGACTTTCTGTGTTTAAATCATTTGTTGCTATAGGAACTCTTGGAGTTTTAAATCAATAAACAAAAATATAGGGGATTCCGCCTTCCCCTTTGCTCCACTGCTTTACCACAAAGGTAAGGCTAGTTTGTGCATGATGAGTAGGCTGTCAGATTTGTTTGCCACAGCACAGTCTACTGTTTTGTGTGCCATTGCTCAACCCATTTTGAGGCTTACAATGGTTACAAAACAATTTACTTTTTGGTGTGAATCAGTCATTACCAGCAAAATATGGTACCATCCTTAACTCCACCGTATGTAGCTCTCTCTCTCTCACCTCATGAAAAGTATCCTGCAGAATTAACCTCAAAACCTGGCTATAATCTAGTCCCAGAACTCTTACTTCTTGCCCAGAGGCACTAAACTCCATCCCCAAAGAAGAACCAGTGTTAAGATTGCCAAGATTATCCCTGTATTGCTGACAAGCACTTAGACATTGGGAATTTGACTACTATACTTTTGATTTTATTAGACTTCTTTCAACCAGAATTCTAGAAAACAGAAATTAAGATTGGAAAAACAAAACAGTATCAGAATTGTTTTGCAAATCTTGTTCGGGCTTCATGTAAAAACAGTCACTTCTGAAATGGGAAATGAAAAACTAAATTATGCAAAACCAAGTTCCTACTGTCATTGGAATGAAACAATTTAACTCGTTTTTTTAAAAATGGACCTGAAAATGATCTGCATTACTTCCATAGTTCAAGAGCAGAGTCCATTGGGAGTTGGGCAGTTAACACATTCAAACAAATATATTTTTATGCATGACAAATTACAGTATATTCCTCCAAAAAAAAGACATCTGTGGGCCTATGTATACTGCTGGTTACCTTTTCTTTTGAAACTACAAAATCTACCAGTGGTTTATTCAGTTTCCTATTTCCAATTTAATGCTCCAGCAGCTATTTTGTCCCTTAATTTTTACCCCCAATAGACTAATTTTTTTCTTGATTTTGCTGTATTTAAGAGTCAAAATAGGCAAAACCGTAGAATGGCTTATGATCTATTTCACTTATTTTATTGCTCCCCTAAACCTGGTCAGTGATCATAATAATCACCTCTCCTTAGGTTATGACTTCTGATCTAATTTTGTAGAAGGTCTGTTTTTTTTCTCCCAAATGTTTGTAGAAGTTTCAGGACACCTTGAGAGCTTGCATTGTTTGTGTCATTCAGGTTGGTTCTGTGTAAAGGTATTGTCTACTATTAAGTTTTATCCCTGTTTGCCCATTTAATAAAGAGTACTTAATTTGCCACAATTAATTCACTTTGCTTTGGATCTGTAATAGATCCTGATCTTACTTGTGGACTATCATCTAGGCACTTGACTAGTTTCAACACTAGTATAGGATTAATTCACTGTTTGTGCACTGTTTTTGAAAAAATAACAGAAGTTGAGCACTGCCAGGTTAAATATCTGCTAAGTTTCTGACAGAAAATCCAGACCACTGGAGAACGATCTAAAGTATTTCTATATTTAAGGGACTTGTCAATTTATATTTTACTGGAAATATTTAAGGGGAACACTTGCTTTTTCTTATGTATATTCATAACACAGGTGTTTGAGCACTTCTGTAGAAAGTTGAAACATAACACATTATATAATTGGACAGGTTAAGAGAAAAAATGCCTCACTATGCCAGCAAAATTTGTGCAGAAACCAGTATTTTGATTATTTGAATACATCGCACTTGATCTTATCAAAATGACTACTGCATTTAATTTCTTCTGTTTATAAAGATAATTGGCGCTGCTTGCTTCAGTTCTAATTTCTTAATTATGGAAAGTTATAAAAATGCCAATACAATTCTCTCTCCATCAAAACTCTTGAATCAATCCTGGAAAAGTGCCTGATTTATGTAGCCAACTGTCCCTAAAACATTCAATGTCTGAGTAGAAGGAATGTCCCTTACTACACAAAATAGGAAGCACCTGCTGAGGAATTATCTGTACATGAATGTATTGGATCACATCAAGTAACTGTAAAACGGTCTTGTTTTTAAAACGCTGAAGTCATTGATATATACAGAATGCTTTCACAAACTTCCAGAATTAAAGCAATGAGATTCTTTATAGGTGACCTACACTGATGCACAAAAAATGCAAATGGTGTAATTAGATAGAATACATTTCAGATTAAGATTAAGAGAAAATTACATGACCTGGGAAGGATTGGGCCTAATAAAAGATCTTTTACGAACATCTCTTTAATTGCTTCATCTTGGCTATAAAAAACTTACATAAGTGCTCCAAATTTCAACAGTGTTAAGCTTCTCTATGACATTACAAAAAAAAGCTGAACATTCAAACATTAAATATAAAAACACATTTGAATTTTATTGCTTGAGGAATACAGCATATGAAAAAGCACAAGAATGTCCAAAGGAAAAGTTGTAGGGATTCAAACTTACGATACATGCCAGATGCAGTAAAATATTAACCTGAACTCTGCATCAGAAAAGAAAATGTTCTTGCTTAAAAAAAATGTTTCATTTAAAACAGTAAGAGTAAGGGCAGTGTTATAGTACAGATTAGAAAAGCCAACACTGCACATTGACATAGTTTCATTAGCCTAGTGTTTCTACCTTTGGTACATCAACCTTCATGACAACTAGATCTTTAATCAGATCTTGTCCCAATACTTAATAAGCTGAGGCCATCTTTTTTTTCAGCTTAACATTCAAACTAACATATATCTCAGTAACTAGTGTATAAATTATGATGCAAGTTAATTCACCTGAAGCCCTTTAAAATTTAAATTGCAATTGGGCCTTGAATTTGATGTCTAGTTTTGTCATCTGAGTCACAGGTAGGATGGTTTCGCCTTTCAGTTTCAATCATTGCACATTTCTAAACAGCCATTTAAATCTTTTCACTTTAATCATGTTTGATGTATCAATATGCAAGATGTGAGACTGCATCTCTCCTCTACAAAAAAAGTACCAGAAAAATATGTTTTTTTCAAGTATATTGTCAAGTTGTAAAGCATTCTTTATTCCAACACAAATAGCTACATAAGTACCACTCTTTTAAAACTCTCGCCCTAAAAGTCTTTCCTCATTCAGGTTTTGTTGGTCATCTAGAGGTTCAAGCCACTAAACTAAATTTAAAACTAAATTTACTTTGACAAGGTAAAGTTTCTCTATTGGTACACTAGCCTGAAAACCTGTTAACTTTGTGCTGATGACACTTAAGTAATCAGAATTAAATAAAGATTCCTTTGTGAGCATGCTCACTAATTCCAATGTTTGTTTTCATAGTCCTATTTAAGCATTCCTCATCAAACAGAATTAAAAACAAATCAGTCCTTCCAAACCTTACTTTTCCTTCAAACAGCATGTTCATGAACATGCTTAGACTATGTGCGTAATCTCATCTACAATTAAAATTAAACAGCTTTTAAACAAGAACCATTTTAATTCTCCAAATTGGGGAACATTTGAAATGAAATACCTATTTTGTTTAGAACACTGAATTAATATCATAATAAAGTTCTGGGTTTTTATTTTATTTTTTACCATACCAAAAAAAATCATGTATCTGTACAATGGCTATTAAACATACATTTTCCTAATTTGGCAAAAATGTGTAATTTCTGAGATTGGTGATATTAAGCAATGTTATTTATTGCCGTGTTATCTCTTTCCTTATTTAAAAAACAAAGAATTCAAAGTACACTGAACCCTTTGCTTTTTTTCCCCAAACAGATTAAATGCCGGCTCTATTTCAAAAACAGAAATTAAAAATGCTTACACAAGATTCTATGGTTAAAAGGGAAGAGAAATGCAAGTGTGAATTTAGAGTTTCTGTATAAATTCTGCTATAGTTTATAAACGTTATTGTAACACTGTTGATCAAATAAATGACGCACGTCTGTCTAAAATTTCCATAAACACCATTAAAAATCCAAAGTTGCTATGATACTGAACCTTAAGTCCTCTAAAGTTCAAAAAGACAGTCTGAACATGTACAGCACACAACAGCAGACATCCCTAAAATACCAACGGCTGGTCCAAGATGAAGACAAAGTTACAGGCAAGCATTCATTTCACTGGTTTTGTTGTGCAGGACAATTCTTTGTGAGGACTGAAAGCTCAGCCTAGAACATTTCAGATGTCATCTTCATCATCTTCATCTTGAGACGATCCTGCCTGGTTGATTGCACTAGCTGAGGCAGCAGCAAGCTGTGCTTGTTGAGCAGCTTGCTGCATTTGTAGCCATTCCTGCTGGGCTAGCTCTGCCTGCTGTTGTCTAGCCTAGGAAAATAAAATGAGAAGTTCAGAGGGAACTGATACAATAAGCAAACATCAATATACACCTATAAGCATGTGAGCAGAGATTATACGGCTTCTAGCCAGGCAGCTACAGAAGCTTTTCCTCTAAAATAGTAACATTGGGATGCCAACCTGCTTGCTTATCTACCTATTTATCCATTACAATTTGGAGGCTGTCCAACTCCTGATAATTCTGGACGGCTTTTAGTAAATAAAAATTAGAACAACATCAAAAAAGATAAAAGATTCATAAGCATCCTAAAGATAGACACATAAGCAGAAACTCTTCCAACAGCAATTCCACCCTCAACCTTCTACAAGGCCTGGGAGAATAACCAGGTCTTCAGTAACTCCCTGAATATTATCAGGTAGGTGTCACCTGGATCTCTGGGGGGATATCATTTCAGAGGGGAGGCACATGGCCAAGAAGGCTTGCTTCCTGGGTCTTGCTTGACGACATTGCTTAATTGATGGAACCTAAAATGAGCCAACTTGGATGTCCATTTGCTATTTTCAGGATTTTTCTCATCTGTTTCCAATTATATTCTTTTAAAGAATGAAAACAAGTAGGTAAGATAACTGTACGAGTATACAGCGAAGTTACTCCTGATTTAGCATCCAAATTGGGACTGGCAACTTGGTTGCTAAGTGACATTGGTCACTAAATGAAAAATTAGTTAGTCAATCTTTTTCCTCTGCAAGAGGTGAAAAAGAAAAAAAGTGGATCAGACACAGGATGAGTCCTAACTGACTGTAATGGCAAACACACAACTGAGAGACATTGCAAATATTATAAATATGGGCATTTGTCCCAGTTACTTTTTCATCACCATCATAACTTTGAATGGTTGCTGCCTGCAGGAGTTGCCTACAAGTAGATGATATTAACGCACCCTGAGTATACAGTATGTCAGTACGCTGCATATATCTGCTGAGCTGTAGGTAACTATGTTAGCTTATAAGATTGTCTCTAGATTAGGGATTCTAGCTTTCATAGAATACTGTGAAGAAACCTGGTACAGAACTATACTTTTGTTGCACTTCTGGCATCCTGGTCAAAATGTACTAAAATTGGCTAGTACTGCCATTAGTGTGAGTAGGGAATGTTCCATGGGTCATAGGTATAATTAGAGATGGTAAGCCAGTCCATTCCTTCTCTCTTGTACTAAAAGCTTTATGTGAAGGCCTGAATATCAGTACCTCTGACAATTACCATGACATATCAAAGATTGTGACTTTGAATATAAAATGAAAAATGACATGAATTAGCACATGAGTTTCAAAAAGGAAACATAAATATTTTGTGTGTCCAAGAAATTAAGGAAAAAAAGCATGTAATAAATCTGAATGCAATCTGATTTTATGGAGCAGAGTTGAATATGCGTAAGAAAATAAAGGTATAGATTTAAATATAAATATATCAGCTAAAATGTATGATAGAAAATACAATCTGGTATTATTTAGATTGTCATGGATGTGTAAAAAAGCAGAAATCTAGAGGCTGGAAACAGCTGCATAAAATGTATGATAGAAAATATATACTCCACTGGAAGGAGATAATGAAAAATCCAAAGATAAATTTGCAGGAAATTTTGCAACATTCTAAATGAATGCAATCCAGGGCAATAATTATTATACTATATGATATGAATGGAAGGATGAGAATGAGATAAGAAAGTACAGATAAAGTGATTTGGGCATTTGTCAATCCAAGACACTGATGACTGCCTGATGCTTACCTGCTTAGAAAATAGTTGCTTGTTTCAAATACATAGTTTAAGCTTACTCACATGGCAAAGGAATTAATGCAAGTTTAAGAGCACAATCAATTATGTACAATGAGATTGAAAGAATTAGCGACATATACGGATATGTATATGAAAGAATTAGCGACATATACGGATATATAAGGATGATCTGAATGCGGGACAGACCATTTTTCAGTAGTGTCAAGAGTGGATCTAAGAAACAAAATTGACTTGGATAAAAAGGAAAAAAAATAAAGAAATAAGAATGGAAAATAAAATGAGTGCAGAAGATAGAATGAGTTCTGAATAGAGAAATATTATGCAATAGAATAATTTCCAATTAGATGAATGAAATATGAGCATAAGCAAAGAATAACATTAGAGTGCAACAGAAATGTTTGGAATTATCTAAAGTGAAGTATAAAAAGGCATGGTGATGAAGGAAAGAAGCTGCTGCAAAAGTTGCAGATTACAAATAGATATTGTGTATGCATGTACAGAGAAAAAGATAATTTCAAAGAATATATCCAGAGACCAAGACGGTGGTGAGACCAGCAATGCTATACAGCCTGGAGACATGGCCCTAACAAAAAGACAAGAGGTGGAGCTAGGGTTGGTAGAGTTGAAGATGCTGCGATTTTTGTTGGATGGGACAAAGTTGGACATGATTAAAAATGAGTATACTAGAGGGACAGCACAGGTAGGAAGGTTTGGCAATAAAGTGAGAGAAGTGAGACTTAGATGGTTTGGGCATATGTTGTGGAAGGATGAGGAGTATATTGGGAAGAGGTTGTTGAGGATGGAGCAACTGGGCAGAAGGAGAAGAGGAAGGCCTAGGAGGAGGTACATGGATGCTGTGAGAGAGGATATGCAGGAGGTCCGTGTGACTGAGGAGGATGCTGAAGACCAAGGAAGATGGAAACAAAAGATTTGCTGCAGCAACCCTTGACAGGAACAGCCAAAAGAAGAAGATATCCAGAGAGACCAAGAGATGGTAAAGGTTAAAAGAGGCAGACTCAATTATTACTGGAGTATGATGTCAGCCAAATAAAGAAAGGCAGAGAAATTTGGATGGAACTAATGTTTTGGAAATGGATAAATAGGGTTAAAAAGTTACTTTCTTTGTTCATCAAAGATGGGAATATGAAGAAATGTTAAGACGTGCAAATGCTAGGCTTGAAGAAGCAGGCTCGGACAGTTCAGTCAAACACATGGGCTTCACTAATGGTCTTCATGAAGGGTTGGACCTTTAGCGTTTGTGCACGTGCAGTGACTCCTAACTGATTCCCCTCTTTGTTCCTAGCTCAGCCCTTCCTTCTCTCACATGTAATATGTTATGAGGACTTAATATTTGTTGAGAGAAGTATTTAAGAGCCTTTTATGTCCAGCTTGTTATAAGGAAGTGAGAACTATATAAAGAAGAACATAAAAGCAAATTGAATTCCATTTCAGTGCAAGTAGGATACTAAAGAAATACAGGAGTGGGTGTTGAATGAATGTGGACTAAATGGATGAACAATATGAAAAAGTCTGGTTGGTCACACAAAGAGAATAAATAAGGATGGAAATTGCAAAAGAAATATGTGAAGGAAGAGAGAATGTATCAATAAGAAGGGAATGACCAGAACAGTCATGTTTGGATGGAGTCAGTAAGATCCTGAAAAAAAGAGAAAGTAAACAACTTTTACAAAAGTATAAAGAAGTACTGTGAAGCTACTTGAATGCAAAGCCTTCCCAAAGAAACAGAACATTAGGAACAAGAGAAACCCCAGTGTTAATAGAAGCAAGGAAAAAAATACTCCTTCCAGACAATGTTGTAATTCTTAGATTGTAATGCATTCCCACACTCAATCTATAGTACAGGTAATCTTTACTCACTAACCAATTGTTCAGTGACTGTTCAAAATTACATAGGTGCTGAAAAAATAACTTTACAGGCCATTTACAACTTTTGTACTGTCCTTCTGTTATGTGATCAAAGAGTAGAGAGATTGGAGACAAAGATTTCAAGAGAGTAAGTTGTTGGCTCTTCTACACATCAAGAGCAATTTTTCTGGTAGCAGAAAAAGATCTAGTCAAAGAAAGATTGCCTAAAGAAATTGCTTTTTTCTCCCCTCTCCTAATTTATTCCTAGACTGTTTTGAGTATAGGTAATCTTCAAATTACAATCATTTGTTCAGCAACCATTCAAAGTTATGGTAGTACTGAATGAATGGTATGTCCAGTCTGCAAAGTTATAGCCATTGCTGTATCCTTGCAGTCATATGATCAACATTTGGATACTTGGCAGCCCCCCCAACTTACTGTTGTTAGCTGCCGAGAGTCTTTGGATTTCGGTGGCATATACATTTAATAAATAAATAAATGACCACAGGAAACACCCACCACCACCTATTTTCCCCCATCTCTGCCTTTTGGTCCCCATGCACTCTATGGCCCCTGCTGCTCTGTGTTCTGCCACCCCAGCTAATTTTTGCTGTCTTTTTGCTTTTACTGCAGACCAAGCACATCTCGTCTGGTCCTTCACAAGACAGCTGCAGGCCATATGAGGTCTTCTTCCTGAGTTTGCAAATGGTGCTTTTTTTCACAGGACCCCAAGAAGAAGACCTCATGTGAAATTAAATCTTGAAGATGAACATGTTAAGGAGTATATGATTAAATGGGCCAAAAATTTTGGTTACCATATTACTCTAAAGCAATGGGAGCATGTGTGGTCCATTGGAGTAAAATTAACTCTGAATTATGATCTTAAAGGGAACTTTTACAAAATGATGTACAGATGGTATCTATCTCCTGACTTGATTATCCTAGATCATATTTATTTATCATAAATATGATAATATTATATTATCATATAATAAATGCTGGAAATGTGCCCAATCTCCAGGTACGTTTTACCACATGTGGTAGATGTGTAAATAAGTTAAAAAATATTCATAACTGAGGTTATGAAAAAATTTTTGAAATGTAATGTACTAATGAAACCTGAAGCTTTTCTTTTAGGAATCATGGATAAACAGTTTGAGAAATAACATGGAGAGCTGTCTT
>JANHZU010003014.1:517123-531743 GCA_032468055.1 Acrochordus granulatus
AAACAAATGGTTGTAAATTGAGGACTATTTGTATTTTAGAAAAATACATATTAAATCAAATGCTTATCTGAGATCATTCAATCCTTGTATTTCATTAGGTCAACATATATGTAGATTCAATACTAATGCAATATTAAGTGTTCTGATGCTTATTTCATAACATTTGATCAACATGTTAAATCCACATTTGTCAGGATTCAATAGTGCACCATCAGAGTAATTTTAATAAAGGAACATATCTCTTTCATATGAACCTAGTCTAATTGAGGTTAGGGATAAGTCTTCTTCATGATGTGCTATACTTCTACAAGTAGAAATATTTTAATTAATGGACTACTTAAATCTGTGAAAACTCCCAACCAATTCCTGTGATTTTTAAAAATAATACAGACACTTTAGAATTGTTATAAATATCAACAAGATTTATCTTTTCTCACACATAATAATCTTTTTAGATATGTTTGGCTTACTCAAGAGTTTTGCTTTCATGCTGCAACACTGCTGACAAAAAAAGATATAGAGCTTGATCAAAGAGCAAAACTACTCTTCAATTCCAGAATAAATATTTTCTTAAAGTAGTCCATTAATTAAAATATTTCCACAAGTATAGCACATCAATTGTACAGAAACATTTAATGATATGCCCAGTGACTGAATCCCTTGTTCTTTTAGCACCATGACATTTACATTAAATCTTTGAAACACAATATAACACTTTGTAGAATTTAAGGGAAAAAACCCGATGACTTTAACTTGCATGACTTCAGTTTTCCAGAGATTTAAGAAATGATACACACTTTTTGGTTGATTAGGATTTTGGCAAACTACTAAAAACCTCAACATTCAGCACCAAGAAGCTGAATGAGAAAAATATCAGCAACTTCCATGGTTGCAGTGTCATGTTTAACTATCTTATGCAGTACATAAATAAAACTGAAAGTTCAGTGACTCACAAAAAAGTTACCTATGTGTTAAGTTACTTGGTCAGCTGTGAGAGAGGATATGCAGGGGAGATTCTAGCCTGCTTTCTCTCAAAGCAGAAGAAACATTTTAAGTCATCCTAACAGTCAAAACTTCTGTCTTGAATTTTTTTGTGCTTCCTGACAGCAGTAAGCTTAACAAAGTAAATTATGCAAGGGAGTCTTTGTGTACTATAGAAGGTATTTTTTTAAAATAAAAGTGTGATTATATTTGGCACCAACAGCACAAGAACTGTCAACATTTATCTTGCAGAATTATGGAATTGGAAAAGATTGCAATAATAATCTAATCCAACCCTTTGCTTTGTGCAGAATAAACTAAATCATCCTTGAGGAGTGGCTGTCATCCACCCAAGTTAAGGTTTTGATGCCATACAGAACAAATATATAAGTATGCCAAGAATCAACTGTGGTGGAGGGCCTGTCTTCTTTAAGCCTTCTATTCTATTAAGCTGATCTCTATAAGGAAAAAAAATGCTGGTCTGTTGATGTAGCGCAGCAGAACTACTTTCATTTTTACAGCTTTTTCATTTTCTATTTTTAATGCAGCAAATATGACTTGATTCTGAAAGCAGTATCAAACACCAGCTGAATGAAACCAGGATGTTGGTTACTTTCACTGTTGCTCTTCTGTTCACTAAATACATAAAATGTAGAAGCCGTCATAATAATTTTCCCAGAAAAGTTAATAACTTAAGAATTGTGTAATTGAAGCTGTGATTGATCTTATGAGGAGAAGGAAACAAAGAACCATGATTAACATTCTTCGATTAGGATCCTTCAACTTCATAAAAAAGCAAACAAGAAAAAAACAAAATTGTTTTTAGGAAGTTACAGGAAGCAAACAATTACAAGCCTTCTTCTCAAATAGAAAGCAATAAACACTATAACCTCGCATAAAAATCAGGAGCGCCTATCCTTTTCCAAAAACAAAATTTACTCTTGCTACACAATTCTAAATAGGTGGATCACTTTTTAAATATGCGTACATAGAATTAAGCTGACATCAGCAAAGTGCTTCTTTCAAGCAAACATATCACTGTATCACAATTAAGAATGTGAGAAAATTTCCAGACAGACAGCTTTTGCTCATTGGATTTCTACATGTTACCAAGTTTAGCCTGAAGGGATAAAATGTGTGATGAACTAGCTTTAACAGGAGGAGAGGCAGACACTGGAGTGCTGAGGAATATCTCAGGAAAATACATTTGAAACTCAAGTGCCATGTTAATCAGAAAACGGATGGGGAGATGAAGGGAATATTTTCAGTGTATTAACGATTATAGCTTAATGGATTCTAAGATTACAACAAAGGAAAATTAAAACAGCCTCTTAAAGATCAAAGGGGAAGACCCGAGGGAGCTTTTGTGAACAGGCCGGCCGAGCGAAGAAGGGGCTTGCCTTGGATGACGTGCTCGGGAGAGATGGTTTTCTTCTCAGACTTGTTGCAGATCTCGTTTGCCTCGGAGGAGATGAGGTGGATGAATTCGGTGCAGCAGTTCACAACCAGCTCCCGAGCATCGTTCGCCACCCGCACGTTCGGAAGCGTCTCTTTGATCATTTTATTGATCGCCGCCCGGGGGATGGTGAGATCGTCGTCATTGCCGGAAGAAGAAGCCATTCTGGATCGATCGGGGGCACTCGGGAAACAAACACCGACCTCGCCGGAGTCGCAAGCCGGGCGGAATGACCCAGCGAAGGAAGCGGGAGGGCGCGACGGCCGCAGCGAGGCAGGAGGGTCGTCCTCCGCACCGCGCCGCGCTGGGCTGGGCGGCCAGAAAGAGGTCGTTGCGCCGGGGCGGAAGGCGCCGCCGAACTCCTTCTCGAGCGCCGGAGTCACAACCACAACGGCAACCACCGGCGCTGCCTCCGCCACATCCCTCCGGGCTCTTCTGCTGCAGCCGCCGCCGCTGCCGGAACTCAAGGAAATGCGCTCCCGGCCCTGCCCCTCGCGGAAGGGACAGACGCGGAGCCCTCAGTCACGCCCAGCCGGCCCCCGCTCCCCTGGGCTTCTTCACCTGCGCGCGGCGCAGTGCTGGGAACAACGGAAGAGCTTGCGGCAGGCAGGCAGGCGGGCGGGCGAGCGACCTGGACGGCGACGGTGGCGGCGCACGCCAGTTCCACCGGAAGCGTTTCCTCGCGGTCCACTCTAGTTCCGCTTCCTGTTTAGAACGGAAAGGAGGCCGTCCCTTTTTTTATTGACTGGTGGGCGATACCTCAGCGCGAGCAAGCTGTTTCGGAGACGGCGCTCGGTCCCCGCGAACGTTCGGGTTCTGTTCCACCTTCTTCGTTACGTTGTGCTAACGTTGAGCCCGTGAATTCCCCAGATGGGATAACGGACGCGCACTCCACCGGGTAGGAGCATTACGCATGCGCGGTGGCATTATTTTGTTCATCGCGGCCGGGCATCCCCGACGCTAGTCGCCAAGTAGTAACCGAGTCCCGGGTGAATTCCAGCAGAAATAATCCGCCTGTGGATGGTCATGTCGGAGATAGTTCCCACCGTCAGCAGTGATAGGGCTTCTAAGGGACTGCCTTCAGTGGAAAAGTAGGATACATTCAGAGACGTACCTGCCTTGGAAACATCGCGGAGTCTGATATCAGCGCGGGAAACGTTCGTGACATTTGTGTTTACGTCGTAAACGTGTCATAAACCTGCCGGTTTTCAGTTCTACAGGAGTCCTGGCCCCAGATTTTATAGGCAGTCTGCAGACCAGCCCGCTTGAGGGACTGCGCCGTTTTGCCCGTGGAAGGCTCCAGGAAAGAGCTTTCGTGACAGACGTGGCTACAGTGCCACGACGCTGCTGAGCTGGTGCCTGCTTTCTGAACCCGACAGGATTTGAGGATGAAAGATGGGTGGCGCATTGGCAGTTTCACAAAATGCGTTTGATTACTGATGATGCAGCTATTTTCTATTCTGACCGGGTGCAATTTCTCTAACAAAGAGTCAAGAGTTAAATCATTAAGAAATGGCTTTTTTAAAAGAACTTTATGTAGTTAATTTTCCCATGGATAGGCAAGTATTCCAGCACACATACTTGAGTTTCTGATATTCGTTCAGTGCACCAAGGAAAAGGCTTCTGGGAACAGAAGTAGCTTTCTTACTGCAATGTCTGTGTCTATCCTCATTCATCCAGGTCATGGTTATGGCAAAATTGCAAAGAGTTGCAAAAAAAAACCTTTCTCAAAAAAGGCAACTGGACTAACATTTGGTGTTACTAATATGAAGATATTTCACTCCCTCCTACATTTTCATATTAGTAACATCAAAAATAAAAATCCACTTGCCTTTTTTGAGAAGTTTTTTTTGCAAGGTTTTGCAATTTTGCTATAGCTTTCTTAGCTGCAGCTGTAAGATATAAATCACAGGCTCACGTGCAGCTTTTCTAAGAGATACAGAAAGCCTTGATTTCATCATAATCACAATTGATGCAGAGTTGATTTCATGCCTTTTCTTCAGGTCAATACGTTCCCTGAAGAAATTTAATCCCCAAAATAATATGTGTGATTAGCTAGACTGGGAAAGAGTATAGGCTCAAAGCTATATGCTAAGCTACTATGTCTGAGGGCAGACTGAACCCTACACTTAAACCCAGATCTGTGTGCTCCTTGTCCAATATCTTAGCCACTATATCACTATTAGGCTGTTAGATTTCTTATGACAAAAGTTGTTGCACATTTGGCAAGCAATGCAGGACATCATCTCTCATGTGATAATTACACATTAATCCAGGAGTCCCTCAGTTTTGACCTGGGGAGCATATTTAGAATTTTGAAAGTAGATCAAGTGTTCTCTGTCACAAAATGTCCATTCTGTTCATGAAAAATTACGGGTGTTCTCAGATACAAATACTTCATCTTAAACTTTTCTGAACAAGCATTTCTGCAATTTTTATTTTCTATAAATTATGAGAGCCACATAAAAAATATTAATCTCCAGGTTTTCCTAATTGCATCAAATTCTTGCATCATCAAGAGAAAGAATTTAAGATAATTACATGTAGGAAAAGCCAAGTTGTTTCATAAGGTTTGGATAAACTGGGATAGATGTAGTGGCCAACTAAAACAGTATGCTTGTTTACTTTTCTCCATAGATATGAATTATTACTGTTCACTCCTGGGGTATGTTTATGTTCTATTGATAGTGGTCATGCAATAGAGTATGAGTTAACGGTGTGTAAGTTTTATGTACAGACAAAGACACATGGCTATACACTTCCATTCAGAATCCATGCATTCTATACATACAATCCCATTTATCATAATGAGGAGCATTTTATTTTAATATAGGGAAAAGCAATTCTTTATGATCTGTTTTGCTTATAAATTATGGGTTTAACTGAAATTTTAAAATTTATTGAAAAGCTTTGTTAAAAAAGGCTATGGATTTCTCTTTAACAGTAAACATAATAAAATAACATTATTACTGTACCAGTTTTTTAAGAAATAATAAAAATACTGAAAAAGTAACTGAAAATTATGAGTCACTATAAATAACTATTTGGAGTATCTATACAGTGTCCTCATGAGCTCATTTCTGTGTCAATAAATCCATCTGTGGTCAATTGCATCCCAGCACACTATTTCTTCAAAAACCTTCTTCCTGAAATAAACATATTTTCTAGTTAAAGTCTTGGTTTATAATACATTCATTCAGATCTTAAGTTCTTATTAAAGAAAGCACTATGCAATATACAATCTTCTGGATGGAAATTTTACTTCAGCCATTCCTCTGGTTTCTGAGATTTTAGTAGATTTTTTTCATGTATATTTAAAAGAATTAACTCTAAAATCAAAACAGCTGAAAAGCTCACAATTTACCAGTTAGTTTAAATGAAATCTGACACACACACACAGTGCAATCTTACGGAATTATTGCCTTTCTTAGCCATGAATTATAATAAATGATACTGTACAGGAATCTATAAGATCATAAAGGAAGTATTTCAAACTTGAATTGCCATGAGATCCCTATGAGGACCACCCCCCACTGATAGAAACATCTCTAGTGAATCAAATATGACAAACATCATAGCATATCATCAAAAGTAACTTTATAAATAAAGTCCACTGCAAAAAAAATCAGAGGTCTCATTCTTCACCCTCCATTTCCATGGTCTCTAATTTTTAGAAATTGCACTCATAAAATATATTCAATATGATGACTGCACAACCTACTCATACCCTCTTCTAATGCCCCATGCCTCTAGAGAGAATGCTGCAGTCATGGCTGTGATGATGCCATAGCACAAGGCTAGGTGTGTAGTTGCCTTCCAGATTACCCTAAGACAACCCTTTCCCTCCCAAGAACAAAACTACCTGACTCCAAAGCAATGGCAAGGACAAGCAGACCCCAGCCCGCTCTGTTCAAATGCAGAGCCACACTGTCCTCACAGCACAAGGAGGGAATCACAATGCCTGCCTGATATCAGTAGGACCTCTCCTCTGTATATACAATATGCCCTCCACAACTTTGGTCCACTCTCATGTAAGCATTATTGCAAGTTGTAGAAATGACTTGAAGGGCAACATGAAGCTCATAAGCCAAGTTTTAGACTATTGACATAGATATTATTTTGAACTATTAGGTTTAAAAGGGAAAATCTGCAATCCTCCATTAAAAAGATCTTTCCTTGCAGAAGATCAAAGAAGTAAAGCATTTTCATTGGTTATGTGGTTTTTATTTTAAGTTTTTATAATCCCACCTTTATAAATAAAACAAGGTGGCAAACATATCTAATACTCTTTCTTTGTGAGGGAATATGCACTTGCAGTAGCAAGGGGGAGGATTTTGCCAATTCAGAACTTTCCCAGAAAGAGATCTGGATCAAGAAATGGCACAGTCCAGAGATGGACAGAGGAGGGAGGTTCAGGGTAGCCTCTCATCTAGTAGGTGAGAGAATTATAGCTTTAGTTGGCAAGACTGTCTATTAGGTATAAGCAAATAAAGGATTGGATTTGATTGCTGGGTCATCTTTGAGCTTGGGCCTGACATTCCTCCTGTTTTTCCAACAACACCCTGGGAGATGGATTGGGCTGAGAGAGAGTGACTGATCTAAAGACACCCAGCCTGCTTTCATGCCTAAGGTAGAATTTTCCACTCTGATGCCTTAACCATTAGACCAAATCTCATTTTGTCATGTATGTATTTTGTTAGTTATCTAACCTTAAGCCAATTCATTCCCTCACAAATCAGAAATACATTCAAGGAAACAGATTAACATAATTTTAAATACTTGCAATAAGGCATTATTTCACAATCAGCTAAAACTAGCCCTATGAACCACAGGTAATCCTCAACTTATGACCAGTCACTTAACTACTTAAAATTTTAATGGACTCAAAGTTATTTATGATCTGTACTCAAAAGTTTCAACTGCTGTACCACCCCCATGGTCGATGATTGTATTTCAGATACCTGGCAACAGGCTCACGTTTATGATCAGTTGCAGCTTCCAGTGGTCACATGATCACATTTTGCAATTTTTTTGCCATTTTCTGATAAAAAATGCCCATTGGATAAGCTGGATTTGAACTTAAACAATGTATGATTTGCTTAACAATCATGCTAATTCACTTAACAATTGTTAATAAAAAATGGTTGTAAAATTGAATACAATCTCATGGTGACTCAACCACAACAATTTATAACCAAAATTCTGGGGTCAACTGTGGTCATCAGTAGAAGATTACCTGTAATACAATGATTTGAAGAATTCTTTGACATAGCTGAGATCAACACTTAAGCTGTCATAAATTTTTATTAATATTTAAATTGTAATCCTTCGCATATTATCTTCCACATTTGTTGCACTTCCAGTCCCTGGAAAAAGCTCCCCAAAACATTAAGGAATTTAATTATGAGCAAATATGCTTACAATGATTTTCTTACATCTTTAATCTGGATGTGACTGAACATTGTAAATAAACATTAAGGACTTCAAAGTGCTAAATATTCCAGAAATACGACAGCTCCATTTTATATTTTTTTCACTCAATATTTTATTTTTGTATACTGCATTGAACTTTTTGGGAAGGCAGTTTGGTGATCTAACTTCATTATTTTCTGTATCTTAACAGTAACTCTGTTTACATTAAAGAAGGGTAACAAATTTTGCATGAAAAGTTATTTCAATGACTTTGGTTACATTGTATTCCATTTACCTAGGAAATATTACAAAATATAGAAATACATACTTGATTTTTCTTTGCAGCAGATAAAAATTATACTGAAGAATTTTCAGAATTCTTTATATCTTTGTTGATATATTTTAGCACACCACTGAGTGTTTCAAAGTCACTACTGTCACAAGACACCTCTTTGTCTCCATTGTGTGTCAGAGGATCAAAGGAAGACTCGTTCAAACTCTTTGGTGAAGCATGAGATATGTACGTTGACATTTCAGAATTCACTGAAGAATCTAGTGTAACTATCTGATTTTGACTGAGTAAGTTTTCATTGTCCTTGATATTTAGATCACTGGTGCTTGTTGAATGCTGTAGATTTCTGCGAGTAGAATGCTTGGCAGATTCAAGTCCTTGATCATCAAACCAATGATGCCCTATTAATTGTTTGATGCTTGCTGTTCTTTCATGAACTGCAATTCTTGTTTGTAATCTTGTAAGCTCAGATTCCTATAGTGCAACACAAATTTTAAAGCTTTAATAGAAATTAGGTGATCAGGGATCATCAGATGTTTTTCCCTAAATGTGAGTACTTATGATTAATAAAAAATATTGATAGCTATTTCTATTTAATAAAAATACCTTGAACAACATACATGGCTTGATTATTCTTATTAAGTGAAGCATCTCCAATACTATTTTTATAGACTGTCCAGCAATTATCTGAAACAATATTATTTGAATAACAGGAAAAGCTAGTGTGAAAGAAAACTGATTTTTATCTTTATTTCAGTGATCTTGACACTTCATAGTGTTTATCACTGCTGCTTAATCTATTTATTTACCTTGATATATCCATGCTTCCTTTATTTCAGCAGATTATTTTTCTAGCAACATACTAGAGTTGTGTTACCTTACAGGATTTTTTCCAAACAGGATATTAAAACTCTTTCAATATATCTTATCTTTTTCACTATCAACATATTGAAAGCTATGTGTCTTAACTAGACAGTTTGGCTTTCAAAGTCTGCTCCCTGTTTGTGTTCAGTTATCTATGCAGACTCGAAGTATGTAGATAAGAGGGACCAATTATTCAGTAAATCTTTTTTTTTTCTGTCTTCAAGAAAAGCCTAAGTAGCCATCTATTGAGGATGCATTAATTTGGATTTCTGTACTGATGAAGGGGTTGGACATGCTGGCCAATGCTCTGTGACTGAAAGAACTGGCTTCTGATGAACCATATTCACCCACTCTAATTATTTCTATAATATTTTACATAATGAAGTGACATTGACTCTTGAGCTTAGAAGGAAGGAATTGGGCTCAGCAAATATTTAATGACAATTCTCCCTAAATTTGGAAGAAGGCAATTTCTTTGTAGTTCAAAATCAAAATGTACACATATGTTTGTGTTTATTTAAAAATAGCAAGCTGAAAGAGCAAACCACATGTTGCACCTGCAACTTGCCCTTTGCCATTAAATTCCCTAACATTGTAAAGGCAGATTTCACTTCTATCATATTCTCAGTTCAGTTTGGCCTCCCACCATATCCATTCAAAGCACAGTTCATAAGTATCAACCATCTTCAACAGCAATATTTTTGCAAACTTTTTAAAATTATTTTTTCCTCTATCCCATATCTTTATCCAATGTTTTCACATAACCTATCAATGAGTACAATCCAGAATACACATTTCAATGATATAGACATGTAGTGCACAATACCTGTAAAATGAATTGAGATAACAACCTATATCCCATGCAAATAATTCCTTTCTTAACTCACTTTAAGAAGCAATTTTTCATTTGCTGCTTGAATCAGGTCATCTCTGGACTGAAGCTGTTGTTGCAGATTATAAACTGTGTGGTGAGCATCATCCAGTTCTAGCTTGATCTGCTGTAGTTGCCCATTAACATGACGAGATTTAGATAATGACTGCTTCCATTTTGTCTGCTCTTCTTCATGGGAAAGTTTCTGAAGACAGAAATAAATGTTTCAATATTATAAAATTAATACAAAGCTTATATTTATCAGTTCACATGAATTATTTATTTTATGAAGAGATTTGGCTCTACCATGCCTGGCACTGAACAAAGAATAATCTTACATTAATGGAAAGGCATTTGACTTCCTGTTATTAAGAAATGGATTCAGGATATGAATCTGTTATTTATTTTTGGAAAGTCTTTGTATTTTAAAAATAAGATGAAGCAGTATGGTTCTACGTGAGAAGCTTAAGGAATTCAATATTGCTGCTAAATAGGTATTATATGTATTTTTATATATTTTTTCTCTGTTAAGTTTTCCTACATTAGGTTTAATTTCTTTTAATCACAATTATATAATTTTAATCATATCACCATACTGATTTTGTTTTATTACTGGTGTATCTATTTGTATTTCACTATTTAAATATTTTAAAATAATAAAACCATAACTGTTTAAAAATAGAACTAATGACTTTATTGTTAAATCCAGTTGTTAAGATCTTCTTAATAAAGGATATCCCCATTGTATTGTGGGTTTTTTAGATTTTTTATCCCATATTTATTATTTTTAAAAATAACTTAAGGTGATGAACATTATCTAATGCTCCTTCCTTCTCCTTTTTTTTCCACAACATTCCTGTGAGGTGAGTTGGGCTCAGAGAGAGCTTTTGGTCATCCAGCCAGCTTTCAGGACTCGAACTCAGATTCTCTTGGTTTCTAGCTTGTGCCTTAACTACTAGATCAAACTGGCTCCCTTTTGGTTTTTTTATTCTTACAAATTAATTTTTTAAAATGGATGTCATGTCTATTCCCATTTTATGGTTTCATGTAGCTAGCAAACATCCATATATGATGAAATCTAAACTATTAAATCATTACATTATAGCCTGGGTTTTAATCCCCTCCAACATCTTAACGAAGACATTATGATCCTCAACCATAGTGGCAAGTTACTCCATGGTCTAGGGATAGTAACCGTTGGTATTATGCGTATCCATGGTGCTTAAATAATTTACCAGTATTAAATTCATAACTTACGAGAAAGAAGACTGATGGCTTTAAAATTATTTCATATACACTTCGTACAAAATAAATTATTTGAAAGTAAAAGGAAACACAGATTCTTGTTCTCTCATACATAATACAAAATAAACAGGGAACAGCAATTTTGGTCTCACCTCTGATAAAAAAGACTGTTTTAGTAAATGTATTTCTGCAGTGAGACTTTTAATCTCAGCTTGCATTCTTGCTTCTAACTCAGTTTCTCGCACCTGAGCTGCGCCCAGTTGTTCTGCCAAATTATTTGCATGGGTTTCCTGAAAATTATGCCACAAAAAGATCAACATATCTTACCACTGTATTTATTAAAAAAATAATCAGTATTAAAAACATGAGTATTTGAAGCAATACCAAAGTATTTTAAGTTTGTTTATAATAGAAAATCACTATTAATTTTCAAAAACATATCAAAAAATATTTCTAAGGCCATTTCTGAGACATTTTTTACTAATGACATGGCCTTTCTTTTTTAAACTATATTATAAACTAAAACATACAAAGGGAAAGGTAATGATATCACAAAAGTGGTAGACTGAGAATTCCATAGGTTTTCAAAAAGATATGGTCTTCTGAAATCTTTCCTATTTTGAGGGCAAAAACTGTTGTTTCTTGTAAGTTTTGTCAACAAAATTTTGTGATATAATTTCTATGGATAACAAAAAAGGAGTTCGTTGATACAGCAACTAGCTACATTATCAATAAGCACAGAGAAAGTTGGCATACAAATCCAGAAACAGAGGCTGGCACAGAATGCCCACCTAGGCCATAGAAACACCTATAGAGAATAACAATTGTGGCCTACCATTTTCCCCAGCAGATCCTTTTTGAATTAAGTATAATTTCTTCAGTTTCTCCAAATATCCAAGACTCATAGGTAAATATTTTGCAAGAAATAGCCTCGATATCTGATGCTCAAAACTACTTTTTTTAAGACACTGAAATATATCTTAGACCCACTGCTGCTGTTCATCTAAACACCATCATGATTTATATAAGTGGAAACAGATTTACAGCAAGGAGCACATTGAAATGAAAATGAGGACATAAGTCTTAGTCCCTTAGTCCCAAGAGACTTGAAGCAAAATATGAAAAAAAAACCCTACCCAAAGCCTAATGTACTTTGCAATAATTATAAAACGGCAGAAATTGCAGAATCTGGCAAAAACATTCATCTGGGTCAAGCAAGATGCATGCTTTGAAAATATTTCAGAAGAAATTCTTTGGAACTCACAGAAGCATACTACTTCTCTGCTATTCATTAAAACAACCAGTCTTTTTTCAGGTTTTCTCCACAAGCTTGAGAAAAGGTACAGCTACTTTAAGAGCTATAGTATAAAAGCTGATTCTTTAAACCAGCAGAATCATTTTTGTTGTATTCATCCGAGGTCTGAAATACTTGTTCTATATTATTTTCAAACTGATTTAGCATTATTGGTGAGATTTAACTTTTTGTCCTTCCCCATTTGAAACCCTGCTCTCAACTATACTCTGCACATTAAATTGATCCTGGAAAGAGTCTTGCATTGGGACAGTTGTTTTCTCATAAAATTAATCTGTAAAACTAGTTACTTTTTCATGTAAGAGATGGTTCAGTTCTTCCAGTTCAAGAGAGAGCCTATCCTCATCTCTCTGAGCTTGAGCCTGTTGGCGGCGACTCTCTAATAGATCCACATGAACTTGTTTGATTGCTTCACGTTCCAGTCTCAACTGTTGCCCCAAATCAAGTATTTCTTTGTACTGTTCTGCAGTACACCTTTCTTGATCTTTCAGCTTCTAAAAAGAGAAGAGTGTTTGAACATCACTAAGAATTTATGTCTTCCTGTTGTTTTATTTTTTTGCTTCTATTTGTTATCATAAAATTAGATCTGTTGTCTGAAAAACAGAATTGTAGAGTGTGTTAAAATCATCAGCCAGATGGAGCAAAATTCTTTGTTGGCAGATATGCATACATACTTGTCTAAAGAGAAAAAAAATCAGCAATATCAGAAAATTAAACACAAAAATACTGGCATGTTCTCATGGAGAAATAAACAAACTGCATTTTACTATGAACAGAAACGTATAGTCTTTTGTCTACTTAACTCAAAGTAAGCTTCACTGAGTTTTGTGGAACATTCTTTAGAAATAGACAATAGTCTTTCTACAAAAAGGCAATGTTACTCCCTAATCACATATTATTGTTTAAATAAGTAACTGGCCTGATTACAAACACAGGGTATTGACAAAAAAGCAGAGAATAGACAAGAGAAACTTACTTTCTCAGTATCTGTTATTCTTTGCTGCTTTTGTTCATTCTCTTTTTTAAGATGATTTATCTCTTGATCTTGATGAAGAATATTATACTCTTTTTCTTGAAGCTCCTCTTTTGAACACTGTACCTTGCTTGTCAAACTCTCAATCTGATGGCAAAATAGTGAAGACAAAAAAAAGTTGTAAAGACAATTACCAACTCCTTTATAGTACACATTTGTAGAAAAAATCAATAACTGATTGGTGACAACTATTTTAAAGACCATTTTGAACAGTAACCATACCTGTTTATTATAATCCTTTATCTGCAACTCATTTTTTTCCAAACTACCTTGTAATGTAATTATTTTTTGTTCCATTTCTCCCTTGTACTCACGAATTGACATATCCAGCTGTGTAACCTTTTAAAAAAGGAAGACAATATATCAGAACAAAAACAATATTACAGGTAATCCTCAATTTATGACCAAAATTGGGATCAGAATTTTGATTGCTAAGTGATGTGGTCATTAAACATGTAATCATGTGATTGGACCTGATTTTATTACCATTTTACCACAATATCACATGGTTCTTGACTATTGAAGCCAGCTGGGAAAGTTGCAAATTGTGATCACGTGACTGCAAGACACTGCAACCATTGTAAATGCAAGTCAATTGCTAACCCCCCAAATTATGACCATATGACCGCAGGGGTAGTACAAAAGTCCTAACTTCAAGGATGGGTTCTAAGTCACTTTTTGTGAAGCTGTTGTAACTTAAAAGTGTCATTAAACAAACTGTTGTAAACAGTTAACTGTACAGTTAAAAAGGTGGAGCATTAATGAAAATATGGATCCCAAATATCTTTACTAATAAGGCCCCAATAACTCTTGAAAGCTTATTACATTTACAGATTATTCTTATAATGTTCTAACCTGAGCTGCTCTTTGTTTCAAATCCCAATTTCTTTCTTTCAGCACCTTTTCCATTTCAAGAAGTTCTTGCTTTTTCTCTTCAAGTTCATCCTTGCATTCTCTGTAATTTTCATTAAAAATGAGAAATATTTTCTCTATCAAGGAAGTTAAATTCTAATTATCCTCACCCAATTCTTCTTCACCCTTATTCTATGTTGATTTAGAAATAACTCATTTAATTTGTGTTACAAAAGCTGAGGAAAAAACACAGGCAAAAATTATATGCAGAATCTGTAGCATAGCTTTGATCACTTGACATA
>JANHZU010003015.1:1471-16783 GCA_032468055.1 Acrochordus granulatus
ACCGCAGAACTAAGACCCCATTCGATTTAAAGCGAGACTGCATTCAGAGGCTGACATTCATTGAATAGATAGAGCGATCATAAGCAGGCTGTGTGACGGGCGTGCTCGCTCTTTCTTTCCCTCGCCTGACTCTTGCCACTCTTGCGTTCGTCTGTTTCGCTGGAGGGAAATAACTTAAGGATGTTAAATCAGAGAATCTTTCCGACCATGGTTTTATTCCTGCTGTTTTTCTGCCACTTCATGGAAGATCAAACAGCACAAGGTAAGATTCAAATCACATCTTTCCCTGCTGATGTGCCTCTGTCTCTATCTCTGTATGTCTCTTCACCCCTCCCTCTCCAGTTCACCCGGCAGCTTTACCTTCTTCTATCCTTCAAAGCTCCAGTCCTAAACTCAAATAGGGCTTACCACTGAACTTCGGGGACTTCCCACTTGAAAGAAGCCCGCTTAGGATCGCTTTGCAGTCGGGGCTTTCTGTGAACTCGGAGACAGGAGAACAGGAAAATCCTCGTTTGGCGGTGGACTCGCTGGACAGAGAATCCCTCTTCCCGTCAGCTTTATCATAATCACTTTCTCCATCATTAGCTCAAAGCTTTTTTAAAAAGCTTGTGTCGCTGCTGTCTGGCTAAACTTCCAGCATCAGCTGAGAACTTTTCCGAGTTTGGCCACCGCGAAGGTCTCATCCTGCGTGTGATTTACCCGTGTATTTACATTTCTAAAATCACTGAGTCCACTTCCTTCTACGGGTGCAAAATAATCCTAGGTCTCACAATTCCGGGCGCAGGTGGGGGAGAAGGAAAAGAGACTTTAAGCTTGGAGAATTTTCTTTGTGCCTCTGCTTGTCCTCCTCCAGTTTCATGTCATTCTGGGAATAAACTTCGGAGGGCTGTGTATCACAGTTGCAAAGCTTGTCTTGCAACACCAATCTAGACGAGCCTTTCCAGAAGAAATAAGTCCCCCTTCAATTCAGTGAAACTTGCTTCCAGGTAAGCAGTGAAGGGTTGAAACCTTGAGCTTCATTTAAAGCACAGTAAATGGAACCCACATACTGGCAACTGAAAATAGTCTCCTCCGCCCCATATTGGTTTGCAGTGTATATCAGGGGAGTTAGTGATATGTCCACAGTTTACTACTGTATCTCATAAATATGTTGTCTGTGGTACATTCTTGTAGCTTTAAGCAAGTACTAATGAAAAGACTTCCCTAGCTGATAGATCCTTTGGTAGTGCTGATGTTGCTACTGCTGCCACTACTATCTTAAAATGGGTGGACTTGGGCTGAGAGCAGTGTCGGGTTTGCCTGGCATTCTGTGATACAAAGAAACACATTTGATTTGATCTGCATTTGTTAGTGAAGTTGGACTAATGATTCACAAAGAACTGGTCCCAACAAAATTATCTAGATTATGTCAAGGAATAGGGAGATAGGTCAAATCAGCTTTTTTGGCTCAGTTCCCTTAGTAACAGACAGACTCAAGGTTGTTGGTGTCAATGTGTGTGTGTTAGTGCGCGTGTGTTGCTGCTTTCTCCATGAAGTCCATGCCAACTTGTCTAGTCTGACCCAAGTCCTTCTATATCATCTCATTGGTGGCTCTGCAAACCGCTGGTAAAATGCATGTGTAGAATTTGATCGCTCATTCCCTGCTGCATTCTGTTCTCTTTTTTTTCCTCTTCTTTTGAGGAAACAGGCAAAATTTGAAGATTTTGAAAGAACCAACCCTTCTACTTGCTAGGACCAGGTGCTCATTTCTAAATCCTATTTAAATCCTAAACCTTGAGAGAAATGGGGGTGGGAGCAGTTGTAGTGAAATTTCTCTGTAAGTTTATTGTGCAAACTTTTGTTTAAGTTATTTATCGATTTAGGTTGTTTATAAACAGAGGAGCTGGGTAAGAAGACAGATTCATCAATCACAGTAATTTTCTTTCTCTCATACACACACACAACAGAGATATACACACTTTTGATGCTCCAGATCTATTTCAAGACTCTGTCACATGCAATTAATCCCTCCCTCTTCTGAAAGATCTGGCAGTTGTCTACCTTCTTCTGGTGGAATAACAAGGTTTAATAACTTTGATCAAGTTGTTGAAATAGTGCTTCCGTTTGATTCAAGGAGTAGCTTCAGGTTATGAAATGGGACAAATAAAAGTAAACAGTCTAGTAAAAGTCAATTAAGCCTGCACGTGTTATGTCTGGGTCAATGGTAACTGACACTGAGCTGGCTGCGTCTCTCTCTCCCTCTCTCTCTCTCTTCCTGCACTAGCTGGGAATTGCTGGCTCCGGCAAGCTAGGAACGGTCGCTGTCAGGTCCTCTACAAAAATGGTCTCAGCAAAGAAGAGTGCTGCAAAACAGGGAGGCTCACCACTTCATGGACGGAAGAGGATGTCAGTGACCACGTGCTTTTCAAATGGATGATTTTTAGCGGAGGGGCCCCCAACTGCATTCCCTGCAAAGGTGGGTGCTGTTAAAAATAATCTGATTCTTATAAGATTTTGTAAGTTCCAGATGAAGATAGAAAACTGCCTCAGACTGATTTAGGCATCTTAGTTCATTAAATCTAGTGGCTCCTCTACATAGGTAACATTTCCCCAAAGATACAACAGACAGTAGTCACAGACTACGCTAGTTCTACAATTAAGAATGTAGTCTCTGTCCCTGAAAATGTCAAACAAAACTGCTGAATCAGAAACAGGACCAGAAGGGATTACTGCTTGGATGAGGGACCATCAGAGAATGCCAGAACTGTAGAATAGATTGGGAAGTAGAACAGAACAGAGCCTCTCCAAGAAGACAGTGCATTGTGATCAAGAAGCCTACACAGACGTGTCTGTGTCAATCCAGGAATCTAACTGGAAAGAGACCTTCCTCTCACCAAATGCCCACAATTTTGCATATAAGGAATGTATTCAACAACTTAGCCCAAATTAAAAGGTAATTTAAGTGGAATCTTTTCTCCTCTTTATTATAACTAAGGCTATTTAAAAGTACATATTTTTCCACTTGGCTCAACTGATTGGAAGCCGCATGACTTGACCTGCTCCCTTATTCTGGTTTCCTCAGACTCAGACTGTTCTTCAAACATTCTATTATTCAGACAGATTTACTAATTAAATTCTCAATCAAAATCACTGTGCTTTTTAAGTCCTGCAAAACAAACCTTCATAACAGAATAAGGTTTCCAACTGCGTCAGATATTCTGTTGGAATACAAGGGTCCTGCCCTCCAGAGAAAGATAAATCCTTTACCTGCATCTAAATGCTCTAGCATTTTAAGCATATTTCAGACCTAGCTAAAATTATGGCACAAAATGGTGTGAATATGAGAATATAATGATTGGTGTGTTCTTGGTGCCAGCACGATAGTATTGAAGAAATCTAAGAGATGATTCAGTGGGAATGCAGTGCCAAGTCGGTTAACTTGGGGTGGCACAAATATCTTGAACAGGATTACTCTAAAAGTAAAAACTATGCATTGCAGCCAAAGCCTTTCACCATAAACCTTGAGAAATCTCTGCTCCAATGACCTTCAGTATGAAGGTTGTTAGAGAACAAACTCAACTCATATCAAGGGCACCATATGAGCAGAGATGTTATTGAACTGACTGATGAGGTAGGAAGGGGGTGGCTGAAACAAAAATAAGACAGCTTTGGTGTGGTTCTCTCTCATACATAATGTGTTTCCTTAATGAAATTAGTCACTTTGGCAAGTACTATAAGATTCTAGTCTATTCTATCTTTTCAAAGTCTGAATTCGGTTACTGTGCTAAGCCATAGTGTATTGAACAAATCAAACTTGAGTTTCCCCAATAAGATAACCTCTAAACTAGTGTGTTTTTCAACCTTGATAATGTTAAGATGTGTGGACTTCAATTCCCATAATTGTCCATGCTGCCTTAAAATTGCCAAAGTTGAGAAACACTCGCACCTCATAACAGCACATTATGCTAGTGTGAAGTATGACCTAAGCCAGAATGTACTGAGAGGGGTTTTAATATTTAACTGCTGCTACTGTTTTTATATGTAAAATTGCATATCACTTCCTAGTAACTAATTTTTAGTGAGTGCTCTGTCATTATTTTGTGACTCCAGAATCACAATAGGCAGTATTGGTGCAATGTTAATAGTCTCTTGTAAGCATCCTGCTCAGAAAATGGAAAGCCACTGTATTTAGTTTTATTTTATAGTTTTTGTTGGAAAAAGAATAATATTTTGTTAATCAACAATATTCTCATATGTTGTCTGTGAAACTGTGATGGAAGTTTTAGCTGTTATTAGACAATGTTTTTGGATTGCATTCTACCTGCCCAACTCTTTTCTGTCCATTCCCCTTCCATTTCCTCGTTAGAAACCTGTGAGAATGTAGACTGTGGACCTGGGAAGAAATGTAAAATGAACAAGAAGAACAAACCTCGGTGTGTCTGTGCTCCAGATTGCTCAAATATTACATGGAAGGGACCGGTGTGTGGCTTGGATGGGAAAACCTACAAGAATGAGTGTGCCCTTCTGAAAGCCAGATGTAAAGAACAACCAGAACTTGAAATCCAGTATCAGGGCAAATGCAAAAGTATGTTTACAATAACCCTGTTTTCTCAATCACAAAGTCAGGGATAGAAAGCATGTATGGAAATGCCTGTAAACCACTTAGTCTGCAAAAACAGTATAGGACCCAACTAAAAAACAGGTTGTGAGCTGTGTTCACATTCATAAAATAATAGCACAAGGAGATGCTCTAAATACAAAGGATGGGATGCGCAACTTTACCAAACCTGGTGCCCCTAGATGTGTGGACTTAATTCCCAGAATTCTCAGTAATATCATACTGGCTCAGGTATTCTGGGAGTCGGTGTCTGCACATCTAGAGAATGCCCAGTTGGAAAAGGCTTTACTAAGCAACCAGAAGCCATTTCTACAGAACTTCTTTACATATCTGCAGCAGAACAAAGTGGTAGATCCTGAGGTGACTGATTAGGTTGTACCATAAAACTTTCTGCAAATTTAGAACAAAAATAAGGAAAATGTTAGAAAGTTTGCTCCTTGATTAATTAGCTACCTTTTTGCTTGAAGGTAGAGTTAAACTTTGCCAGATCAAAGCGCTGTCTAATCCAGCATTTTGTTTCCATAGATGTCTTACAAAGGCACAATACTAAAGAAATGAAAACAATAATAGCCTCCTGACCACATTTCCAAATAACTCCCTATAATATTGGAGATAATCTATAACCATCAAGATGGTACTTTCTGATTACCTTAGCTTCCTTTTTCTAAGTTCTCCTTAAAGTTATACAAGTTGGTGGTTGCACTTAATCTTCTGGCAGTGGATTCCATCATTAAACTACACAGGAGAAGAAAAACCAGTGTGCAAGAATACAAATCTGCAGTCTTACACCAAAGTAGTCGAAAAGTAGGGACCTATTTTCCTTCCTATTAAGTTGGAAATGAATCTGTAGGCTTAGTAATGCAAACTGCATCCTGCCAGTGAGCTATGAGTCCTTCCCATCTACTTGCAGCATTGAAAGTTTGTCTTCATGCCAGTTTTAGATTTGGAGGAGGCAGAATTAGCCACTTATTAGCATGAGAACCCTTCCTCTAGAAATGTTCCTGATTGCTTCCAGATGATGTGGAACAGTTGGAACAGCTGAAATTAGAGCTTCTCATTCTTTCTGGCAAGGGAGTAGGTGAGAAGGAAGTAAAACAGCAAAGTGGACAATGGCAAAGGAATGGTAAAGCCATTGTGACATTGTCAGTGGTCTTCTTCAAGTTCATGCACTTTGACAGATGCTAAATCCTAATGCTTTTTCTAGGATGATCACAAGGGTTATTAGGTTGTAGATCACTGATTCCAAATCTAGTCCTTACAATTATTAGGTTATCAATGCAGCAACTAGAGTATAAACTAACTGGAAATTCAGAAGGTTGCTAGTCCACTGCCGTGTTTAATTAAAGCTTTTCAGTTCTTGCTCTTTGTATCTATTCTGATGGCTCAGATACTCCTATTGTTCACATATTGTTTTCCCTACCGTTTATTTCAGAGACATGTAGGGATGTTTTGTGCCCAGGCACTTCTACATGTGTGGTTGATCAAAATAATAATGCCAACTGTGTGACATGTAATCGAATTTGCCCCGAGCCAACCTCACCTGAACAGTATCTCTGCGGGAATGATGGAATAACATATGCAAGTGCCTGTCATCTCAGGAAAGCTACTTGCCTGCTTGGAAGATCCATTGGCTTAGCCTATGAAGGAAAATGTATCAGTAAGTACCATAGAACAAGAGATAATGGTTCTGTTTTGAAAATGAGAGGTGATACAACTGGAATCTTATTTCACAGTAAAAGCCTAGTTCAGTTTTTCCCTGGGTATTTCTCTCAAGGAACATTTTGATTATTCTTTTCAGGCTTCTCAAGCAAACCTCAACAGAAATTCCAGAACCCTTGTCTTAGCATAGCTGCTAGAAGCTCTCAGACACAAGATGTGGTATGGCCAGATACACATCTTTTTTGCATACCAGAATAAAGTCATATAAAGTAGTTGATTGCCCGTTGTAGAATGAAGTGACAAGTTACCTTTTATACCCTCGCTTACCTGTTCAAACCCGTTGTCTCTTCTTCCTTGAAGCTGAATTATTGTTGGCTATTCAAATAACTGATCTCTTTGCTCCAGAAATTCTGTCTCCTACCTTGATTCTTAAACTGTTGCTTAGAATGCACCACATCTGTAGTGCATCATGACAGGGAAGATAAAACCTTATGAAAGAAACATAGGTTCCTGATCCTATATGTCATGCAAGATCATTTGAAGATAGGGCTGTCCAAACGGCAAGTTGGCTTCCCTTCATTCTCCATACAAGTAGTCCTTGCTTAGTGACCTAATTAAGACCAAAATTTCTATCATTAGGCAAAGCATCAGGTAAATTGTACAATTTAGTGACATAGTTCTGGTAGTCTCAGTTGAACTTGCTAGATAAGAACCAGATATTTCTCCTGCTCTTTCCTCTGCCAGCCCCAGCTTTACCATCTTCTTCTGATGAGGCATGCCCAGTTGAGTATCTCCTGGCCCTTTATAAGCCTCTGCACTGCTGCAAAGGCCTCCTAAGGCCTCAGTTTGTACGCAGTGTCAGGTAGACTTTGCAATGTCTTGAAAGGCCTCACAAGACCTCATGAAGTGCATAGCCTGGGAATGCCTTGTCTGCAGTGGGAGAAAAAAGATGGTGAAGGCCTGCTGGGGGCAATGGGAGGTGGCAAGGATAGGTGGCCAAAAGGGCAGAGATGAGGCACAAGATAAGCAGGGAAGGGGGAGCTGTGGTTGTGAATGCAGGCAGGCTGCCAACTGTCTGAATTTTGATCACATTAGTGTGGGGACACTGCAACAGCCAAAACTTTGAGCACCAGCCATAACTATAATTTCTTCAACACCTTCGTAGCTTTGAACTGAATAAATGGTTACTGAATAAATGGTCGTTAAACCAGCACTACCTGTACAGAACTGAGCAACCTGGGATTTGAATTGCATCTCAGTTTTGGCAACAGGATAGCTTCTCCATTGCACCAGAAGGTAACTTAAGGATATAGAGGAAATTCCATAATATAGCCAAAAGTGTCTATGTTATCTGACAATTTTGTCAGAATTGTGAAGTTGCAGTATTGTGACACAAGATCCATCTCTTACATACATCCATGAGATGTCACAATACATGTACAAAACTGGCAGAGCTTGTATTGTGGCACTGTAATGCTTGTTTGTTCTCTGTATTACCCGTATCCATGAATACAACTTTGTCCTCTTTCAACTGCTAGAGTTGATTAACTCACACAATGTAAAGATAGGGCCAGCCTATCCACTTAAAAATAGTATAGAGAAGGGCAAACCACATTATACAGTTTTATTCTCAATATCTTGTTCTTTCAAATTTAAAAAATCCACCAATCCAAGTAACTTATTTTGCTTAATGATATAAGTAATCTTCTAAGAATCAAAAAAATGTTAATTGCATCCCACAATTGTTTTTACTTTCAAATCTCAGCAGAAATGGACAGAGGAGCGGGGAGCTGGACCATTCAGATCAAGTGATTGGATCCAGTAGGCAGGTGGAAAAAAGGAGCATGCCAAACAATATTGTGCAAAGATGAAGTCAAGGCAATTTACATAACAGTTTCACTGAAGAACAAAGCTGGAAGAAGTTACCAGATAGTGATAGTGAATGAAAGTCAGAGGCGAGTTTGAAATAAGAAGCTTTTTGATTCTAGTCCAATCTCTTCTTTGCACCAGTTCAGGGAAATGGAAAAATCATAGTACTTATAGAAGGGTGCTTTCATTTGGTTTGGTGATTATCCCTCATGTTCCCCTATAAAATATTATTTCCAGTTTAAAAATGATAAACTAAAACAGAGAGGGATAGATCTGATCAGTGAACATCAAATATCTGATTCATCCCATTTCTATGTATGGGAAACTACTTATATATTATTGTCAACAGAATTTCTTGGATGTGTAAATTACCAAAAGTTGTAGTGCCTTCCATGTACCTATCTATGACTAGAGACAGTAAATTACAAATATATCACAATTATGTTTATCTACCAAACATCAATTGATCCTCCAGCATTTCTCTTTATTTGGGTAACAGTCTCCAATAGAATGCAGTTTACTCAAAAGAGAAGTAGGTGGTGTCTTAATATAGATAATATAGGTGTCTTAATATAGATAAGTTAGAATTCTCAGAATCCCTTAGCATTAATCATGCTGACTAGGATTGTTGGGAAACAATGTTTAGTAATTTTTGGAAGACAAGATCCCCAGTCCTGATTTGGTAGTGAAATCTATATTTCCAACTTTAAGCAATATAAAATTTGAAAATTCAGAATGTTTTCCTCTAGTATGTTTTCCCCAATTTGTACATCTCTCGGAGTCTACTGGAGTTGGGCAGCCAATTAATTTTAATAATAATAATAATATTCAGGGCAAAGAAGATGACTTTGATAGACATATACAAGAACCATTAAGCAAAGAGGGCTAAAGTCTTCTTTAAGTCCTAGATATCTAGATAGTATTCTGAAGCTACTATGGGAAATGCCTCCCCAGTTCACTAGAATATAAGAAGGAGGGGAGGTACCGCACATTAAGTCTTGCAAGATTGATGTCAGCTCCATTAAATAACCCAGATCAGAAAACTGACTCCACGGGAAGATTAGAACTAAAATTGAGATGAGCTATAACAACAGAATCTTGCAAGTCTGATGTTTTACCTCCCTTCCGTTTCTCTCTATATGGCTTAATAGTTCCTGATCCACAAATTTCAGCCACTCTTTAAGTATCATCAGTCACCTTCACTGGTATCTCTTACTCCTTCCACTTCTGTGTAGTTTCACTGAGCCCATATATAGTTTCCAGTTGGCTGAAATGTTACCAAAGTAATATGCCAGGAATGACAAACCAGGAACGGTAGCTTGGTTTTCAATAATCCCAGTTCAGTGCTCAACTGGGCTGAATTTTTTCATAAAACTTCTATCTACAGGTAGATAGAAATACTCCATTTTAACCACTTATACTCAAATCAGGATATTCATTTCATATTTGTAAATCTGCATTTAGTCTTCTATACTTATTAATATTCATTTTTAATTAATGATAATATATCAACACCAAAAATGTTTAAAGTGTTGGGTCTTTATAAAGAGATTTATTGCTGTCATTCATCCAGAATTTATCTAACCCTCCTTCAGTAATGGCATTATATGCCTAAAAGCCTAAAAGCCAGATAGAGCTGTGGTACTATTACACAAACTCTGGCTGGCTAACTAATTTAAGAATAAGAAAGAAAGTAGAAAATAAGTTAAAATAATTCCTTAGAAATAGGAGTTAAAGATGATAAGAAAAAAATAGACATTTTCAAAAATTCCAAGTTATGACTTCAATTTATTAAAATAGAAAAAAAAAACATGGCAGAGATCTTTCATAAAACATTCCATTCCACATCTGCCACATCACAGCCACTTCCATGCTTGGGAAAATTCTATTATATACAAAACTATTTTTTAAAATCTGAGGAATGCACTCCTCAGATCCAGAAAGATAGAATTTGGTCAAAAAACTTTCCAATTGATAATTATTGAACACCAGTCTTTGGCCTTAATTCCACTAGAATCTGTGATACTTGTGAATACCAAGTCTTTGAAGACATTTTCTGACCATATAGCTTAGGATTTAGTTCAACTGGATTCCAATGGAAACATTTTGCTAAGCAAGAAAACTTAGGATATATACATCACATTGATCTAAAACCACTTTACTCCTTAAAATAGTAAATAATAGGTCATGCGTATAAAAGACATCTGCAAGTACTAAAATAATTATCAAAGATATTCTAATGCTCTTCCTAATTATTTCAGCATCTTGAAGTGGGTTATATATTGATAAAATAGAAAAATATGTGAAATCATTTTTCCAATAAAAGATCAGAAATATTGCAATTTTATTTAGATTAAGACTTGATTCTTAAAACAGATCGGTAGAATAATTGTCCTCTGAATGCTCTGCCGAGCCAGAAAAGAAATTCCACATTGTAAGCAGTATCATCAGAAAAGTAAATGCTGTGTAATTTGATATCATATCATTAATATATTTATTCCCCAGGTATGTAATCTCTGGTCACATTAAATATCGAAGTTCAGTGACAACTACTGCATGAGTTCTAGACGCTCAAGGTTTTTAAGGGCCACACAAAGCCCTGCTGATTGAAATTGAATATTTTATGGCTACATCTAACTGTGATGTGAGCACACACAGACACACACATATAGTCTATTACCTCCCAGTATCCCAATGAGGATTATTGTTCTCTTCACCATTTGAAGGAAGGGAACAGTAAACCCTAACTAATGACTGATAATTTGGATAAAAAAATAAAGCAAATACAGCAAACAAGATTTCTAGAGTTTCTAAGGTCTGCAAGAAAGGCATAGGCTCTAAGATCATTGATAAAGCCATCTATGTTCTAACATGCTTCCTTGGTTTCAAGGAAACAGATTTAAACATATGCCTAACTTTCCCATTTAAATAACTTTTTAAAATGCTGTATATTGATGAATCATGTCCAGTTTTCCAAAATAGTTATGCTTTGATAGCTACAAATCTTAAATCATTGATTCTACGTTAGTACTACTAAAGTTAATGGATTGTTTTATATACTGCTTATTTAAAAGGCAAATCTGGCAGTTTACTGCAATTTTTCATTCTTGTTTTGAATTCAAAATTACCTGAAATGTTACATTTGTGGTAACCCATTTATTTTTGCATTTATATTTGTGTTTGTTGCATGAAATGGTTCTCCCAAAACAAGAAAAAATAAAAGAAACCTGCAGACCCAAAGGCTTTGATATGTGAAGTACAGCTTGTGAGATTGCAGTGAAATGAGATAAGCTTTGTAGCCATTCACCAGATTATTTATAACATTATCTTTCTTAACACTTCAGTGGGATATAAAATCCTGATCTCTCTTACCTGACCCTCTTTGTAACATGACAGATACAGAAACTTCTCCAGATGTTATAAAAGGCTTTTTATAAAACGTAATACTTGCTAAGCATATCATCCACTTCTTTGGATCTTCATATCCAATTATTGAAGGCCTTGAGATGGCCATTTCCAGAAATCCCAATCTCTATGTCTTTCAGCATTTTGGAAAATTGCTGTCTAGACATAACTGGAAAGCACCAAGTTGGGAAGATGAATCTAGATTGTAGCTAGTACATTTAGGACATCTGATCTTTGATAAAAAAAATAAGCCATTTAATAGTCCATTTTCCCAAGAAAAAAGCATTTCTTCCCCATTTGCCATACCACATGCCCTTTCACATAAAAATTATGTTTTCCTTTTTAAACTGTGCAATGGCATCCAGAATTAAGTACAGAATTCCTTAGCCCAGCAGTTACTACGATATGCATTGTAGAGAGATCCTCCTCTGACTAGAAGCTTGGGTAGGGACACTCATATTAGAAGAGCAATATCTATTTATTTAAATTTATCTGCAAGCGACTCTGGGTGGCTCATAATCAAATAATAATATAAACATGTATACAACACTTCAAACCACAATACAAACTAAAGTTAACAACAAAAAATAGAAATAACAAATAAGATATCGTTAAAAAGAACAAGATGGAGGGCTGGAATAGAGATGGAGCCATCAATCAAGCAGCCATCTCATTGATGACAAGTGGCTATCTAGCCTCAAGCCAGCCCACAGCACCGTGTCTTCAGCTGTTTCCCAGAAGGCCAAGAGGGTAGGGACTGATCTTACCCCAGATGGGATGATGCTCCAGAGCATGGGCGCCACATCAGAAAAGGCGTGTCTTATGGACTCTGCCAGCTGAAATTCCCGGGTGGGGTGGGCTGAACCCAGCAGGGTGAGGTGTGGGGAACATGGGGAATTGTGTAGACTGAATTATAAATTCTATTCAAATATAACCCTGATTGTGTCCAGTAACACTGGCTTAGGTGACAATTGCTGAAGAATAGGAAAATAAATAGGTCAACTCCCTATCTCCTAAGCCCTTTCTTAGATCAAAAAGTGAAGTCATGCCTTGTATATGCCATTTTTAAAAGTGTTTTCACATATGAATGTTGTATTATTACAGTTAAATGTCAGCTCTTTACACTAAAATAGTTTCAGAGAATTAGGAAGAGTTAAGCTTGAAGCTTGCTTTAGTCTGGTCTCTGTCTTTGTCCCTCATTCATTTTCTCTCTCTCTCTGTTAATAATAATAATAAACTATTTGCTGTCAGTTTATTGATAATAAAGTGCATCCCATCCATCCATCATCCATCTACCCACTTATTCAACTTAAGAATTCTGGTGTCAACACTTCAGAGAAATATATATTTAATTATTACTGTCACAGATTTTTTTTAAAATAAAGAAGCAGATTTTTAAAGAATTCCCTAGTCCTGTGCAATCATTTTTAAAATAATTCCAAGTGTAATTAATAGGAAGAAATAAATTTATATCAATTCCAAGCCAGCATAGGTTGCAGGTCCACTTGACATATGTTTTAGGCTAGAGGACTTTCCTGTACTGAATAACCTGCCTTATCTGGTAAAGCCATCAGGCAAACGTCCTTTTAAAGCTGTATTTTCCAAGATTTGAGTTTTCTGTGTTTAAAATAATTAACCTTTGAGACTAATGAATAGTAGGAGAGGATTCTCAATAGTTTATTTCCAATTCTGAAATCAGAGGTCTCTCCCAGATTTAAGGGTGGGAAACCATTGTGTTACATGGTTCTTAGGAAACCTACCCAAGTACTGTTGGATAGCAGTATTAATCATACTTACTTAAGTTCCACTAATTCTTCTAATCCTACATCACGACTGAATCCAGACAAGCAAGGAATAGGAAAAGGTGTTTTCATATTTTCTGCTACACCTAGTTACATAACTGATCAGTTATCATGCACTTTATTTGAAGTTTGGGCATCATTTCCACAACATTTCAGGTGTTATCCACAGAGCTTCCAGTCACAATATCATTGCCTTTCAGCTGAAGAACTCAACCACTTTCACAAGCAGCTTTTCCTAGTAGCACCCATGACCTTATCCTCTACCCCAATACTTGGTGATAATTCAAGTTCACTGTCTTTGCCCTCACTCTCTTTTTTTGGGCGGGGGAGTCACTACCCCACAACATTTTTGAGAGCAGTGTTTTTCTTTTGCTCTTTTAATCCTTATCTTTTCCCATTTTCCTTTTAATGAAAACCCTTTCTAGAAGCCAAATCTTGTGAAGACATCCACTGCAGCACTGGGAAGAAATGCTTGTGGGATTTCAAAGTGGGCAGAGGACGGTGTGCCTTTTGTGATGAGCTGTGTCCAGAAAGCAAATCAGACGAAGCTGTCTGTGCCAGTGATAACACCACTTATCCAAGTGAGTGTGCCATGAAGGAAGCAGCCTGTTCCTTGGGTGTGCTATTGGAAGTAAAGCACCCAGGATCTTGCAACTGTAAGTGAGATTTTTAATCTTGCAGGAACTTTAATCTTCTGAAAGCAAACAGAAATCCTTAGAATAGATGAGGATGGAAACCTTTATTAAACAGGAAAGAAAACTATGCATAAGTGAGATATTATACAGAAAGATTTATGTATCGTGCAGAAGTCTTGCGCTTGATGAAAAGCAACAGCAAATATTTGGGGGTCATTTCTCTTTTTAGGGAAGTGTCTAACATGAGAAAGTTGCCTTAAATGCATTCTCCTAGCTGTTTCTTGCCTTCCATTAATGTTGTTTGCTCGAGTGTGCTTTGCTGCCTGCTTTATTAACACTTGGCTATAACCTAATTGCTCCCTCACTTCAACCCTTCCCAAACTAGCTTAACCATGTGGGCTGCTGTCCACTCACAATGGCCTCTGAATGAAGGACTCAACAGCTGTTTAAAAACCTAGAACACAAGAGCACTTTTTATCTAATTTCAGGAATCTGCCAAATAAACCTGAGCCATTGAGTCTTCAGAACTTGCTGCAGTTATGACTTCATAGATTATGTAACACACACATTACACATACACGCAAAAAAAAAACCAAAACCCACAATCAACTTTATTGTATAACCACAGGTGCCAAAGTGCATCTCACTGCAATCTACTCTTTAAAAAACATACCACGTCCTATTTTGGCTATGCAGGGGGCTTTGAGAACATGCACAGACAGCTTCTGCGCTTTGTCATCCCTATTTAAACAAGAGCTCCCCTGTATTCTCCTATCTAGCCATCAATGAAGATGCTGAGGAAGAGGAGGAAGAGGATGACCAGGACTACAGCTTTCCTATATCTTCCATTCTAGAGTGGTAAAATGTCCATCACTTTTGGAACAGCCATTGGGCAAGAATTACAGTGTCCATACTGTACATAAGTGTATGCTTATTTATTTGGGGAAGAAAGAAGTATACATATAGTTGAATCTTGTAGACATTTATTTATACTGTGTCATGTTTTATAATTTATACATTAAAGAAGTCTGATTGACTGTACACCTTTTTTTTGAAGAAATGTAATCGTTATGGGATGAGCTGTGTTATTTATTGTGAGGTCTCTTGCTTGTCAAGTAAAGCTCTTTATTTCTTGTAAACTATAAATCCATTCCTTAGAGCTTAACCCCCCCCCTCTCCAATTACAATTTTTAGCTCCTTGTTTCTGCCAATGTTAACTCTTTTCCATTTTAACAAAACTTTGCATGTCAGTTTCGGTTACATTTTCTATTTATTATGTTTCCTCCTTGCCAATTCTGTACATAAATACATGATCCCTCGGATATTTGTTTACAAGGAATCTTGA
>JANHZU010003015.1:59576-74555 GCA_032468055.1 Acrochordus granulatus
CTTTCTATTTTTGTTCTTCAATACTTGAAGCTTTTTTAAAAATATAATTTGCCATATAAAATGTTCTGTAATAATCATTTTCATGGTAACACATGTGATACAGTGTTCAGATTCTACAACTGGATTTATGAGTTGAAAATATCTTGTCCATCATGTTACTTCATCCTCAACTACTTAGGACTTTAGGATCTTGTATTGTTTTGTTTTGTTTTTTGTATGGAGTTGTTTTATATTTTTCTATGTAAGCCACCAAGTGTCAGTTTTTATTGTGGCAGCATACCAATATTTTCTTTTATTGATTTGATTTCTATAGCTGCCCATCTCAACAAGTAACTGCATGCCATACATCACAAAAACATAAAAACAATTAAAAACAATACAAATAATATAAAATGAATGTTTTTGGTCAGCAAGTAAAACTATGAATACAATCAAGAAATGGGGCCTTATACACATTCAGGGCTCCAGGCCTGGCCATACAACCAGGTCTTTGTGCCTTACAAAATGTCAACAGGAACAGAGTCATCCTAATTTCTGAAGGTGTTCAGGAGGCAGAGGCTACTGCAGAAATGGCACATTTCCTGGTCCCTACCAGCCGACATTCCTTCGCTGATGGAACCTGTAACATGGCCAATCTGCCAGATCAAATTGGACAGATAGAAACAACTGGGAGAAGTTGGTTTCTTAGGTAACCCAGCTCCAAGCCATTAAAATAACCAACAACCTGAATTGCACCTGGAAGCACACTGGCAGCCAATGCAGCTCATGTAGCAGTGATGTTACATGTATCAAATATCCAATACCATGCGGCCATACACACCTGTACAGTCTCATTCTGCACCAGTTGAAGCTTCCAAATGCTCTTCAAGGGCAGAACCAGGTAGAATGCATTGCCATAATCCAGACAAGAGGTCACGAAGGCAAGAGTGACTGTGACTGTGTAAATATGTCAAATAAAACCCAGCTGGCCTTAAATATTGGTGTAATATATTAATAACATTTAATTTCAGTCCAATTTAGAGGATTTTTGGACTTTTCAGAAATACCTTTGAAAATGTATTATAGCAGTATAAAGAGAAGATTATTAGAATATCAATAACAGAAACCATCCTATGGCTGCCCAGAGTAGAAGGTTTTATCAGCTAACTCTAATGAAAGGCATTACAGTAGAATAAAATCACCGTCAGTGATCATTATTGATTGGTAAGTACACCAAATTATGTATCAGATGTCTTAAGGGTTATTTGCAATCCCCAGCACTCTTTGCCATCTTGTTGTCAAATTTTAGTAGCAGCTAATTAACATTACCACTATGTTAACTTGCAATTATACAAGATTTCCAAGATGAGGTTTGGGAGGCAATTTTTTTTATCCTGATATTACCTAAAGGAAAAATGTAAATGTACTTTTGGTTCACAGATGCTTGAAATGTAGGAGCATAACTAGGTTTTGGGTACAATTTAATTGGATGGGCTTTAATTAGGACCATCTGGATTTAATGAGTGAATCTTGAGTATCGTCAGCTATTGATGGCACTTCAGTCCAAATCTTATGATGTCCTCACCTAGCAGTTTTTGGTTGATGTAAAAACAATCTGAAAGGTGTGTTGGAACATTGCAAATCTTTGAAACACTAGGGATTTAAAAAAAATATTTGTTACAGTTTTAAATTATCAATCAATTTGATCCAAGTGGGTAAATTTTCAATAAAAATATGAAGTTTATCCTAAGAAACAAGACCAGCATGAATATCATGTTAGAAAAAAAGACATGGGAAGTTCACAGTAGCTGGCAGGAATACTGCTAAATAATAGAACTATCAGCATGCCTTCTAATATAAATTAAATACCTGAATGTTTACAAAAATGTTTAAGAGTTTCTTTTAAAATACTAGGTATTAGTTAACAAAGTAGAGTAAAAGTTTAAAAAGTTAGTAGCCATATAATTGCTAAAGCATAGTTGTGTGAAATGCTAATGCTATGTAACCATACTCCATTGTGTGTGGTTTTAAGAGAATAATTGTGTCAATTCTTTTCTGTCCTGACTACCTACTGGGTATGGAAATCATATTTATTATTTTGTGCTTGTTTTTATGCCCTGTCCACAACGTGTATTATAACATGGGGTGGTATAGAAAAAGAGAACAATTTGACAAAGGAGGGGAGTAGCTTTAAAAATGTATTTATATATATTTCCTGCAATATTTACAGACTTCTAAAAGAACTCCATCTTGAAGTTTCAGATTTTCTATATATTGGAGTTTTTTATTCTATTTCTGGTACGACAGTAAATGCAACTCACTAAGGCGTCTTTGTTTTTTCTTGAATAAATATTTAAGGAACTTTTAAATAGTTTTTCTAATATAGTAATTGTTAAAACTTGGCTGCATTTAAAATCCCAAAATGCTAAATAAATTTGTGGGACATCATCTGTGAATAAGATGTTTCAGTGGTTTTACAGTGGACAAGAAATAAATATATCACTTTCAATAATTAAATCTTAATCTACATCTAAAACTTTGTGGTAAAGCAACTGCCCACTGTCAGTTTACACAAACAAAATGAACAGTAAAACCTTGCATGAGTTTTCACATTACAAGTTTAATCAGTGATTTTGTTCGTTTGTTTTAAAAATAAGCCATCCCCCACTAAACTGCTTACAACCTCCCACTAGACACCATGTGTTAATCCCAGATTTTAGGAAAATTATTATTAATGCTGTGCAGAAGTTCAAAGGACAAAATTCAGTGCAGAGATCTACATTCCTCACTGGAGCACTTATTAAAAATTGAATTAAAAATATTAAAAATTGAGTGCTCAAAGAGTATCTGATGGAAACAGTGATAGGAACACCTTAAAGTAGCTATGTCTTTTCCTGTGAGAATAATAGACAATGAAAAGTAAAGTACACTTATCCATGATAAAAAAAATTTTCCTGTAGCTATTTTACCTTAGTAGTCATCATTTCTTCTTTTGAACTATCTTTCTCTGAATTTAATATTGCAAATAATGCTAATTGTATGTAGTTTGGTGACAGTAATACACAGTCTGACTTTACAGCTAAGAGTCTGGAATGGAAAATATGGCCATCATGATAATTGTATAGTCTATTTTTATTTTGTTTTTTCTTTGTATTGACTATTGTCTACTGTTATTGTTCTGTCTGAAAAATTGCCAACTGTAGTGATGATGATAATTATAATATATCATCAAGTCATTGCTGATTGTTACCAACCACATAGATTTTCTCGATCATGATTTATCCCTAATCCGGCCCTTTTAGCTCTTCCAATGTGTACCCATTGTCACTGTAATTGAGTTCAACCGCCTTGCTGCTTCTGGTCATCCTCTTCTATTTACTTCTACCTTTTCCAGCATTAAAGTCTTCTCCAGAGAGTTAGGTCTTCACATAATGTGTCTGGAGTAGGAAAATTTGAGCCTGGTCATTTGTGACTTGAGTGAAAAATCTGGGTTGATTTGCTTAAAGACCCATTAAATTGTCTTCTTGTCTTCTTCAGTATTCTCATAGTCTTCTCCAAAGCTAAAATTCAAAAGTGTCAATATCCTTCCAATCCTGTTTCTTCAAAGTCCAACTTTCAGTTCCACAGAATATCATAGGGAATACCATTGCCTGCATTGTTCTGATTTGGATAGGTATAGAAACATCACAGCATTTGAAAATCTTTTCCAAAGCCTTCTTGGCTGCTCTACCAAATGCGACTCTTCACAGTTTGTTCCTTTACTGTTGATGGTTGATTCTAAAAGGCAGAAACTACCCACCCTTTCCATACCTTCATTGTCAATTTTGAGGATGGTAGTTCTACCTCTTGTCATTATTTGGTTGTCTTTAGATTTAATTTTACTTTGGCCACTCTAATGTGAAGAGAGGACTTATTAGAAAAGACCATGATGCTAGGAAAGATTGAAGGCAAAAGAAGAAGGGGACAGCAGAGAATGAGACGGTTAGATAGCATTGTCAGTGTGATGGGTGTGGGTTTGCAGTGCAAGACAGGGAGGCCTTAAACCATTTTTATACTCTCCAAGCAATTTAGCAGCATGCTGATATCAGTTTGAAGTCTGAATAAAGGATAAATTAGAGAGACAAGTTCGTTGTTGGATGGTAATCCTTTAAAATTGATTTAAAAATCAACTAAAGAATTAGCATGCATCTCACAAATCTCCATCAGGTGACATTTCTGTCATTTTAAAGTAGGTCCTTGTATTTTTGGTTAAGATATTCAAATGATTTCATATATTTCCACATATTTTAAATTCTGAAATCTTGGAGATACAAAGAGAGAGAAATTATATATGTATGATATACTTTATACAATGACTGTACAAAACATTTTAAAGAGTGATTTTAAAAGCCATTGACATGACACAGCTGCATTATCCAGAGCTCTTTGTACAATTATTTGATGGTTTTCCCAGGTTGATTCTATAATAAATATACAGCTGACAGTCTTCATGACAATGTAGTCTATCCATGCATGTACAAACTTCACAGGAATGTTTCTGAAGCAGTTGTGTTGAGTCTTCTAGAAGATGCACCCACTTTTGGAATGCTTTCAGCAGTCCTAATAAGCAGGAATCTGTATATTTGAACGCCTGAAATATTTATACACCCTCGGAAAATAATTTGTGAAACTACAAAGAAAGTACTCAAACCTAATAAAAGAAACAGATGGGGAAAATTGTACCTGTTTGTCTATGAGCATTAACTTACAACTGAACAGTATTGTATGTGGAAAGGAACTTTGTTCGGTTCCTTCTCCTGTGACCCATTTATACAACCTTCCTTCACTTCATTCTGTAGGAGAAATTACATATCTGCCTGAACCCAATATTTTTCTGTTTTATCAAATTTATACAGCCATCCATCTCAATGAAAGCTAGGCAGAGCACAACAGTCAGATAAAAAACAACCAAAAGAAAAATATAAAATATGAAAATTAATATTAATAAATATAACAAAAATACAGAACATAAGAAAGGGAGGATAAAAATGGCCATCTGAACAATGGGGCCCTCTGAGCATGCCTCCAGTTGCAGCAGTCCCAAGCCTGACAGCATAGCCAGGTCCTGAGACCTTTTCAAAAGGGAGTGCAATTCCTATTGCTAAATTTATTTGCAGCAGGACCCTCCTAGCTGGAAATGATAGAGATTGTCATCCACCAAAGAAGGCTGCATTAAAACGGGAACAATAAACTATTTTAATCAAAATTTCACATTAGTAGTTTTGAAGGCCAACGAATAAAATTTGTTATACACCTTTGTTTAACATTCACATTCCTAGTAAAGTTAACTTGCATTACCTTTAATCAATTAATTAATTAATTAAAATATTTTTATATTTGGGCTGCCTTTTGTTAAAGAATATGGGGGTTGATAGCTCTTTAATCCCTCTTTCTATCCAAGCATATATTATGGACCTGAAATAGGCTAGGGAACCGGACGTAATTATGAAGGCCAGTGGCGTTTTTTCAGTTTAATAAAAGCGGGGATTAATTATTCAGTTTTTATTTAACTGAAATGCAGCCAAAAAGGAGGCTCCTGCAGAGCAGCTGCACTTCTTCAGTGTTATCCCAATTTACCACAGACACAACTGTCACAAACAGTACTTTTAAACTTGATACACAGGCATAGAAGTAAGGAGCCTTTTGTCTTGAGTGCATGCAGAACTTCTTTATACAAATCAACTGGCAGATGATGGACAATGATGAAAATTTGATTCTTTGAAGTCATAATGGTCATTGAAATGTGTGAAATTCTGGCATTGAAAAGAGGGCAGCTAGCAAGTTTTGGAATGGTGGGTGGCTGCTGGGAGCTTGCTGGGAGGTTTTCTGCATTTTGACATCAACTTCCCGTGGCTTGTTCCCAGCTTCCTTTATTTAGAGAGGAGGAAAATGTTAAACAGCTACTTGTTCTCAGGGATGCTGTACAATCTCCTTGGGATATGCCATTATGCAGATGGGAAATTTTGGATGTATTTATGTCTCTTGAAACACATGCTGTTGATGCTCAAATGTCCGTAAATAACTTGGGGCAGAAACAAGTTTTTATTCTGCCTTGTTCTTTAAAACCTTTACTTCTCTCATGTTACTTTATAATTCACCTTGTGAACTTGTTCCATCATAAGCTGTCCAAAGAGATCTGAGAAATAAAGCAAGGTCCTAATAATGGAAATTATTTGCTTTTTTTAAAAATCAATGATTTCATTAGTTTCCTTCTACCTTTGGGAAAGAACATGATATAAATGTTCTTTCCTACGTATCACTTTTCTTAAATCTCCAACAGTCATAGAATTTTTAACACTTTAAAAAAGAAAAACAGGAATATTTAAAATATCTCCTATAGATCACTATATCTGAGAGTATGCTTCAAAACAGAAATAATTATGTGCCATACTAATTCATTTTATATACAAAATTATTCCATTTCTTTATTAAACATCTTGGCATTAAATATACACATAGTGGTATGTATCAAAGAACTTTCACACATTCTGTCTTGCACTAGTTAAATGAGAGTGAACTTTAAGTCATAAAACTAAATAAATTTTTAAAACATTTCTCCCAACAATTTTCCTGCAATTTTTTTTGCTGTTAATTTCACTGAGATTTTGAATTTAAAATAAAGGACTTGGTGATATAGTGGAGAACTGGATATATTTTTCTCCCAAAATCTTACAAATATTTTAAATGACAGCAAGAGATTTAACCTACTGAAATATCACTAAAAAGGTTTCTTTGGTCAGTAGCTAAAACCATGTGGACAAAATAACTATAATAGATTGTAATACATTTTCAAAATGCAACTTGGAGTAGGAAGATGTTCCTAGGGTCTAGGAATTTACTAAGTGAATATTTCATTTTTAGTCAGATGTGGAATCAAAATATATTCTTCATTGAATCAAAGGAGGTTTATGTTCAGAACATAATGTTTCTAGTCTGAGTCATAGCAATACTCCTACAAATGTTTGTCCACAAAACATGCTTCTCGGTATTCATTATCATTGGAACTTTCTGATGGAAGAAAAAGTGATTATTAATGATTTGTCAAAAAAAAGAGCCTAATTGCTCTTTATTTAAAAAATATTTTTAAGTTAAAAGATTAAAATGATTCCAGCATTCTAATGTTCAGATGTCTGGTTTTTGGTCATAAATGCTCCTGAGTGACACACATTATCATAGTTAAGCAGATTAGTCCCTCCAGCCTTGCAACATAGGTCTTTATGTTCTGTTTTTCCCGTGGAAATTATGGCTCACATTTGTTTTTTCTACTGAATTGCAGCTTCTAATGCATGCTTCTTCTTGGGTGCTTGTGGTCCATTTAATTAAAGTCTGCATCCCTTATGCAAATTGATGTAGTAGAGTGAAATCTAAGACTGAAAATAATCTGCTAATGGTAGCAACTTTTGTAAGGCGTATATCTTACCATACTCCTGTATTGTTTTTGTAAGTGCACTAGGTGAAGGAACAAGCCTGTGGAAAGGACAGTAGTCCTGCTGATGTCTGAGAAAACAAGAAAAGTTTCATCAAAAAAGAAAGAAAATATAGAGAAAGATTTCCTTCCTTCACTGTGTCTATTTTTAGCCAAAATAGCCTTGTTCCTTCTTATCCCTCCATTGGAGGCAAACACAGGGTGACTGTGCATTGAACCCTTTCTTACAAGTACCACATGCATTGACAGTGGAAGTAAAGCAGCCTAATACATTTCTGGTATATTTTAAGTAGGCATTAAATTTCTTTTAATGAGAAACTGTCACTGAATTATACTTTTCATATTCTATTTGAGATAGGATGACTTATAAAATAATTATTTTTCTAGTTTGGGGAGAAAATTCAGAAATAATATAAAATGAAGTTGTAGTATTTTCTCCCTGACAGCTTGACTTCAGAAGCATACTTATCCAAATATATCTCAAGAGTCGATAAAAGCTCTGGAGACTTTTATCTAAAAGCTAGCATCACTAGCTTTTGAAGGCTGGTAAACATATTTTGAAGTTTGAAGTCCTACCATGGGAACTAATTGCCACAAGGAGGCTTATACATTTGCAAAATGATTGTCACTGTGGCCATTCACAAAACTCTCATTAACCAGATGGCAAATGTGAGAGCCTGCTCCTAGCCTCATCTTACAGCTGCCTTCTCCATCACAACTCTCTTTTTCTTCTTTTCATTTTTTTTTAAGATGCATGTGGCAGCTTAGAAAAATGCACTGGGCTGCAGCCACACACTATTTCCAGGAACACTAAAGCATATCTTATGTATCTCATAGTTGATAAGATACACGTAGCACTATGTTGGATTGCAAAGTAATTTCTAAAGTTTCTAATTTGTATAGAATGGCATGATCTTATGTGCATTAAAACCGGGTTTTCACTCTCTGTAACATTACTGTATGAGTTGCCAAAATATTCTAAAATGGATGGTACTATTCATATCATGAGCAGGAAAGATTGATTGCAGAATGCAATACCATATTATATGTTAGAAGACAATAATGCACAAAAAATTATGCTGATGGCATAATGATACATTGGTTGGAGATGTGAATGTGCCAACATACAGAGGATCCTGTATTGTTGGTTGAGAATCTGAAGTATTTGCAGTAACTGTTAGATAGAAAGATGTAAGGAATAGAATAAAAATTAAAGTATGAAAGATCAAGATAGACGTTTTTTGACAGGGAAATGGAATGAAAACTGACTTCCACAGAAAGTCCATGAATTTCTTCACCCTCATGGACTGCTTACTAAAGATGGGGACATATATGGATAAATATTAAGACATGCAAATACCAGTAGAAAAATAGCAGGTAGTATGTAGTTTATTGCAAGGAAATATCTGTTGAAAAAAGTAAATGAATATGACATATTTCTGCCCACTTTGTAATATGGGGAGAAGAGCTGGTTGTGTCAGAAGAATCATAAATTGGATGCATTGGGAGTGAGGTAGTTGAGAAGTGTGTGTATGTGGAAAAACCATAAGAGAGGGAGGGAGAGAGGAAGGAAGGGTGGGTGGATGGGTAGGTGGGTGAGTGGGTTGGGTGAGTGGTGGTTTGGTCAGATAGATGGAATGAGGACTAAATCATAAAACAATTACCTAAAGAAGAGTGAATGGGTTAAGAGAAACGTAAGAGCCAGAAAAGTTGTGATTGGATGGAATGGATGAATCTTACCAAAAAAGTGAGTTTAAAGAACAAAAGGTAGTGTATGAAGTGATCTATGGACTTAGTCACCGTCACTTCCCAGATGAAAGTGGTGACTGGAGTTGATAAATTATTCCAAAAGAAAGGGATGAGAAGTTTAAAAAGCAATGTATGAAGTGATACATCAATACTCTGGAAGGATGTGAAGAAGTATACTGAATGGTGTTGGAGTAAATTAGATTTAGCCACTTTTCTTTTTCTCATCTCCTGGTTTTAAATTTTTTGCCTTAAAATTTCTTAATGCCTTTTTGCACTTTGCATAACATAACTTATTCCAAAAGTAAATAGTATGAAGGATATGTACATAATAATGCTGTTTTGTCCTGAAAGTCAGTACTGTATATTGTTGTGGCATCCCTTTTAGCCAGTAGAAACTGATTTATTTTGTCAGTTACATATTTATGCAGAGGCACACAAACTCTAACTGTAAGAATGTATTTGTGTAAATGTGAATAATTTGCCAGTTGGTTATTATAAACAGACAAGCTGGAACAGTTAAACCTCGCCTTAGTTTTACCACAGGTGAAACATATTGTGTAAAGTGCTACAGTTGGTTGCCCAGTCAAACAACCTTTGCAATATTTAAGCAATCAAATGCCAGTCTGGAGGAAGAGAATATAGTTTTGTATGTTGCAACTTTTTGACTAATAATTGCTGTAGCTTCATATTTTGACTACTCTGAAATTTAATATAAACACTATTTGGACTCAAATAAAACATTTATGATTAAATTGTTAAAATATTTTGACAGTTTGCTTTAGGTAGTCTGAGCTCAGCTTTTATGCATTGTTGTAATTTCCTGTGGTTTTCCCCCCTTAGTTCTAAATGCAAGACAAACATTTCACACTTGGCAGTTGTGACTGATCTCTCTTGAGTTTATTTTATAAAGTGAAACAAAAAGGGGAGGGGGAGTGGAAGACGTGCCTCCCTTTTTCCAAGAATGGTCTGCTGAGAACAGCTTTTAAGTTCTGTGACAGCAGATACTCTGAAGTTGGTAGCTGGAGGCTTATTTTTAAAATCCCAGTGTGCTATTTAAATTTGTTTGCCTCCTTAAATTTAAGTCATGTCATCACTGGTTTGGATTACCTCTGTCTGCCAAGAGTTGGACTTGCATCAGATCAGCCTTTGTTTTGGAGACAGGCAGAAGAAAGAAGTCCAACTCATTCCCATTGGCATTGTGCAAGCAAAGATCTAAAGTAGGTGGTAGTTTTGAATTACTCTGCTAGGTTAATGTGGTCATTTTGGGAGGAAGCATTTGATAATCTGAGCTTTTGTCAACAGATGTTAGAAAATTAGGATTCAAATTATAGAGAATAGTTTTTGTATAACCAAACACTTGATTCAAACCTATGCATAATATCTGGCTTATTGAGCTGAAATCATATCCCTCCAGTTCCATTCATGCAGTATGTGTAATTACTGGCTAAAACCAGAAATAGTTGTGTTGGCCTCTGAGAACTGAAATTAACCTCCAAAAATTAGTCAATACTTTTAATAGGATCAGCATAATTGCACAAACATATGTAAGCTTTTTTGCTTTCAAGAATTCTTCATTTGACTGGGTGGTAGCAAAAGTTGTAGATTCAAAACATGAGCAAAGCATGGTCAGGAGGTGTAGAGTCATCACAATAACTGAGAACAATCACTGCAAGATAGTCACTAAACAAGGTGATGGCATTGCAAAACTGCTTAGTAATGGTACTGAGATAAATGTAGGTTGTAAAACTGCACTAAGACTTTTGGGATGCTTTGTATACTATATTTTTCAGTGCTAAAACACTACAGAAGAAATGTTTATAGTAGCACATTGCAAAAGTATCTCAGCATCCCTGAGGGTTAAATATTGATCTGCTTCTGTTCAGTGAAAAATTGTAATTCCAGAAAGATTACATAAGATATATAAAAGGGTTTTGAATTTGTGAAATTTGAAAACTCTGTTTTCCTCTCCTCTCAATAAAAATGAACTTTCCCAAAGTGTAGGTAAATGCACTTATTCATCTCTTCTTTCTTGTTTTTATAGGACATTACCCCTCTAACTGGTATTCCAGAGGAGCATATTAAAACAAGAAAAGTTTATATTTTTGTTCCAGCCCGTAATGCCATGCAAGCTGGTGTTAATAACACCAAAAAGTGGAAAATGGAATTTGATACAAGGGAGCGCTGGGAAAACCCATTGATGGGTTGGGCATCTTCGTAAGTATAAAATAGCATTTTCATAGATTATTCTTTGATGAACTTTGTTCCCTGACCATTTCAGGGAGAATGATGGAATTTAACCATTCTTTGACAATCTATAAGGAATTATTTATGGCATTTAAAAGGTAATAGTACAGACATTCACCATTGTTAGATTTTAGAAGTTCTAATGAACTTATATTTTTGCCAGGGATTTTGATATTTTTCAACTGGGAATTTTTTTTCTGAGTGTAAGATTAGAGGCCATTCTCACATTCAGGGATAGGGAATCATCTGGAGGCAGACTAACTAGAGTTTCATTAAACAGGCCATGAAGACTCAGACAAGATCAAATGGTTGTTACTAGCTAGATTAGATGAGAGCCAGTTTGGTCTAGTGGTTAAAGTATGAAAAGGTTAAAGACTAGAAACCAGGAGATTATGAGTTCTACTCCTGCCTTAGATATGAAAGCCAGCTGGATGACATAAGGCTCAGTTGATAAGCCAGTCAGTCAATTCCTGTTGCAACTAATGGATTGACACTCAATTGATCAGAAAAAGCAAATCCTACACTTGCAACAAAATGCTAGAAAGAAGAAAAAAAACTAGCTTAGATTTCATTGATAGAGAAATGAGGAGCCAAAACAGATAGTCACCTTTATTTACTACAGCCTGATGGATCCTAGCTCAGACTCTGGATGGCTTACAATAGTCAAAGACATTACAATAGAATCAATACAATAATTAGTAATTCCAAATAAAACATCAATAATTTGGTGATTTGCAGGATCTGACTTGTTCCCTTTGCATTTGCAAATGCCTGTGAATAATTACTATATTCCAACAAATTGTTTGCTTAGCTGAAAAATATATAAAACATGATAAATTCCCTTTCATCTTATCAATTCAATCAATGATAAAAAATCCTTTTCAGTGAAAGCATTGATAAAAGTTGCAAGCAGATGTGGCAAGCAGGTATGTATCTATACTATAGGATGCTTCTAGCTTACATCAGTTATTTGATCAAATTTCTGACCCACATTCTTTATTTATTATTCTGACCCTCAACTCTTATTCAGTTAGAATTAGGTTGCCTCTTGTTTGGGCACATCTGAGACTATGCCATCTTAGGTACTAGTGGAAGCAAATTCTTGGGAACACCCTTGGTTTACATTACCTTACTGTATTAGATTTGAGTCTTCCTTAAGAAAACAAATCATTCTTGATTTGGCTATGTGCAGCAGCAGGGGGTTTTGGACTTAGATAAAAGATAAGAGTTTCCTACTTGTATTATAACTGCCCAGACTTGCTGGGAGTTGGCACCTATTGTTTTTGCTGCTAGTCAATAATTACCTCAGTTTGGTTCATTCCCAGATCTTTTAAAAATATTTTTCATATTTCGGATGAAAGACTTTTACTTTGGCCCAAATTGCCTAGTTACCTGTTTATTACCTGTACTCTATGAAAAGTGTACCTCCTAAGCATTGGTTCAGTCCATTTTTCATAACCCTTACTATTTATCTGTAAAATAAAAATAATAACCTGGTCCTCGTCAGAAAGTGGTTGAAATAATTTCTATCTTTATTTGAAGTGTTTAAACCATGAAGCATTGTATAAATGCAAGTTCACTTGGAAGTAGATCTTAGCATGAGAGAATATTTTTGTATTTAATCAACTAATATTTCATATATAATTAATGACTATTGCAGTCACTACAATAATACTGTATATCAAGAGATAAAGTAGCATAACCAATGTTCATTCTAGCCATATTTAGTAATCAGAGTCTCCGAACTTTGGGGATCAGTACCAAGGTATTGTTAAGTTTTTCTGCAAATGTTTGTCTCATGTCCCAGCGTGACTTCCTCAGTGCCAACAGGATGCCAGCTGCATCAAAGAATTTACATATAACTAGTATAAAGAACCAGGTTCACAAATACAACCAGGAGCCATTGAGAACACAAAATAATACATCACAGAAACAGCAGGAGTGCCCAGAGAACTTGACTACTACATACATATAGCAAACCTGGACCACCTCCAGTTCAAGAGAACTTTAATGTTCATTTTGCTGCCCTAAATATGGGCAGGAACATATTTATCATGCCTCCCACCTCAAAAAAGAACAGTGCAGAAAATGCCTTCAGTTTTTTTCTGCACTTAGCTCAAAACTTACCTACTTCAGTAGGAGAGTGGACAAATTTTTGTCATATAATAACATGTGGTAGTATCTCCATAGTGCTGTGGCAGCTTGTTAAATTTTATATCAGACTCAGTGAAATAAGCTATTCTATTTACAATTTGTCTTTATTTGCCACCTGTCTTCTTGTTTTCTAAACTCAGAAAATTAGTTCTCCATCACTCTGAAGAAGGTACTGCAGATGTTATGAAGATTTAGTTGCACATCAAGAGGGCCTTTTGTTATGAAGCAATTTTGTCCAGCCTTCTGAGAGCCTTTCTATGACCTTGGGACACATTTTACATAATTTCAACACCACTGTAACAGATTTATTCTCATAAATTCTGAGAATTCATTGTGCTTCCCTTGGTGGTACTGGAAGTTCTATTTTAGTGATTGTGGTGGTGTTATTCATGAAAGAGATATTCTGAAAAATTAAATGAGCACATGTTTAACATTTCAGGCTGGACTGTGGGTTTGGATGTTTGACTTACTCAGAAAACAGAAGGCTAAGCATTCTTGGCCCTTTTGCGGTTCAGCATCCTCTTTAGAAATAAAAATCAGAATGTAAGCAGAAAAAACAGATTATGTTTGTTTCCTTTTTTTCTGGTGTAATAAAATGTATTTTTAACCACCCCTAGATATTGTGAAACTTTAGAATTAGAATCAGACTGCTAGAAAATTGTCTCAATTCTTGGTCAGAGAATATGATTTAAATTTAATTAGTTAAAGAATGCATGCAAGATTGCACGGTTGTTCTAGCCAGCTCTGTATTTTAAAAATCTGTGGGATTTATAACTAGACCTGAGACATTTGTGCTGTGTTCCACAAGCTTCCACTCTATTCTATACCATCTGTTGTTTTTCTTCAGCAAATCTCCAAGACTACTAAATGTGGTCATCTAGAGATTTGGAATTAAGTATGATCATCATATGATGATACTTCTCCCTTGCCTACTGAGTCAGTTGAGGCTGTGGGGTTGCTGAACCAGTGTCTGGTTTTGACAATGGACGAGGTGACAGCAAATAGAAGCCAAATCCTAAAAAGATGAAAGTGCTGTGATGGTCCTTGTATTTGTGGAATTGGTCGTCCTTCTATCCTGGACAGGATTGTACTCAAGTTCCCATCAGGGGATAGTGCTGTTGTTATAGGCACTTGCCATTTTTGCGATCTTGATAGTCTTGATACTTGATGTCTAATAACTATCAGTCATCATTGCTGAAATATACAGTGGTACTTCACAAGATGAGACTAATCCGTTCCGGAAGAACGCTCTTAGTGCGAAATGCTCATAAAGAGAAGCACAGTTTCCCATAGAAACAATGGAAAGTCAGTTAATCCGTTCCACGCCCCCAAAAATATTCACCAAAAAATCATTTTCAATGGAATTTGAGGTAGAAATGATTGTCCCT
>JANHZU010003015.1:129738-142859 GCA_032468055.1 Acrochordus granulatus
AAATGAATGTGATAGCTTTATGGAGCTATCCATAATGAGCCCATACTAAACTGTAACCCCACACTTTATAGAATCATAGGGTTGGAAAGGACCTTGGAGGTTTTCTAGTCTTAACCTCTTCCCAAAGCATGTACTGCATACCTTTCTTTCATACCTGGTATTTCTTTCCTTTTAACTTACATGTTAAACCATTTTTCCTTTGAGCTTCTGTATATTCAGAATTTTTTTTCTTATAAATACAGAAGATGCTAGATAAGGACTCTGACCTTTTTAAAGACTAGTACCTGTTGCAGTGGGCATTTTTAATAAGGAAAATATTTTTATTATGAAAATGATATTGTGTGGTTTTCAGGATATGCAGGGAGCCTAACAGCCTTTGTGACATCAATCATTGCTCTAAATAATTATGATATTTAACAGGGGCTGGCTGATCTTCTGCTGTGTCCCAAGTGCGGTCTACACATGTCACAACATGAAATGGTAGCGTAACTATGCTAATTCAGAAAAGTTTATCAGTATTCAAATAAATAATTTATGACTATCTTAAAATGTATCGAGGAACCCAAAGTGCCTCTGCTGTGAAAATAACACAATTTCCAATGCTTTGCTACATGCTTCAGAATTCCAAGGTAAAATCACCAACATTTTTAATAAGCATACAGAGATTGTTTTTCTATTGTTCTGTTTTGCAAAAAAAAAAATGCACATAGCAGTATATATATAATTGAAGAAATTTGTGGGAGGTTTTCTGTGCAAATTTTTATTGGTGTTGATATTGGTGTTGATATTTTCTGTGCAAATTTTTATTGGTGTTGACTTTGCTAAAAATGCTCGCTTTGCTCATTCTGAATTGAAAGTGGCCTATTTTGTTTTATCATCCTGAAGAAAATCTATGAGGTTGCTAAGAGTCAACAACGACTTAATGGCATGGGATCATCAGTTTGCTTTATGCATAGAAATCTCATGAATGTTTTCTAAGAATCTTCAGCAATAGGAAATGGTTTCACAGTGGATTTATAGGGCTTCATTTGGTAAAAAGTGGATATGAAATGTGTTTTTGAAGATAAGCCTAAAAGAGGTGGGGAAAATATAATTGATAGGTTGCATTCAACTCATTGATTTTCATAATGTGCAGAAGTGTGTGCATTGTGAAGTGTGTTATGCCCTCTGTTTTCTTTCTTGTTACTTTGAAACCTAAAATGTTTGCTAAATGGGGGGTTATTACACCCATTTGGCAATCAAATCGCAGCAGAGATGGTCAAGAAGGAACTGTGGGCATATTTCAACTCAATGAACCACAAGTAGAGGGAAAGATTTACCCAGGGAAGAGGGCACACTTGTTTCACTTGATGAGATAATACAAGGAAGTTTTCAGAGGTAGGTTGCATGACTTCCAGAACTTAACATTTACTGGAAGTCTGAGATCTTGCAGACGAACATATTGACCATGGTTTGCTGGATATGAAAATTAGAATGTATACAAAATATGTTTTTAAGTTACAACCTCCAACAAAACTAAGGGAACATTCCTATCCTTTCAGTCTTTTTTATATTGATTCCTAACATACTCCATTCCCATCCATTTCAAATGTAAAAATATTCAAAATATCGACACCGAGAAGTAAATATGTACCGTGGTTGTCACTGTCTTTCACAAAATATTTAGATTACATGACTGTGCGGCAACACAATTTTATACTTCAAAATTAACCCCTACCACAGTTTAGAATTTAGATGGTATCCTGTTCCTTTATAGATTGTACGATTGTAGTTAAGTTTGTTTGTTTTTTGTAGTATGACTTTAAATGACTTCTTGATGAGTATTGGAAGAGTTATGTTTACACAGAATATTTGATGGGCCAGGTGAAGATCTAGTAGTTGCATTCATAAAAGATATTAGCTATGGTTTGTGTTAATCTTTATTAGGATGAGGTTGATGGGGGTTTTTGGGGGGGAGTACAGTGGTTTTGGTTAATTAAACATTAATTTTTGTCAAGCCAAAAAATGGATCCATTCAGTAACTAGGTTCAACATTTTGTGTGAATGCAGCCTGTAAATATCATGCGTCAGGCGCGAAGGAGCAGACCTAGAAGGTGAAGTTCAAGTTCAATCCAGATGGTGGACATATTGGTCCTGCATGACTGTAAGAATTTGCCCAACTGACCTTTGAACATTGTTGCATTTCTAAGATAAAATCCAATGGCTCTCAGGAGTGGTGGGTTTCTTGTGCTGGAGGATGCAAAGAGATTCCTGGCTGATTCCCCACTTCACCCAGCTCCACCCTTCCTCCTCACACACATGCTTGGTTCCAGAGAAGCAAGACTGAAAAGAAAACAAACACTGGGACTTTAAACCAGTGTTTAAGAGTTTATAGGTTATGTGCTTATCTAGTTTTGTTTTTATTTGGAGACCACTTTTGGAATTCTCATTTGAGAAAGATAACAATGAAGTTTTGATTTTAGGATTTTATGATTAGATTGGTTATTATCATAAAATACTGTGCACTTTTATTCTTACACATAAATAAATATGTATAGTGCAAGTTTCATGCTTATATTTAAACTTAGAATAAGATTTTTGTTATATAATTGTAATGTTATTTTGATTGTTTAATCTGTATGATGTTTTTGTGCTTCTGTTTTAACCTGGATAAGAGGTTATTTTATAATATATTTGTACCTATACTGAAGAAAATTGGAAGTCAATCCTCCTTTCATTTTCCCTTTTTTCCCTTTTTGATCCCTTCCCCCCAAGTTTTCCCCTTTTTGTTACTTTGTATTTCATATATTTTTTTGAAATGTAATATAAATTTTTTAAAAAAGTTTACAGAGTTTACTAAAACTTTTTTAAAGAGTTCTCATCCTTCTAATGCAGAATTGATGTGGCGTTGTATTTAGAGTGTCTGGGCTCCTTGGAGTAAAGATCTTGCTCATGCTAGGAGATGAATCTGGTTGAAGTTAGAGGACAATTGTCGATGGCAGGAACAAAGAGATTAATTTGAGATTGTTATTAAACATAAAACGGCAAGATCTGACTCTCTCTGGCATCTGGAGGCTTATCTACTCTTTCCTAGGCAGGAGCAACCAGTCTGAAGGAAATTCTTGTGAAATAGGCAGATTGCAATAAATTAAATAGATTTGAACTCTACACATGAGTCTGGTTGTTTGAGCCTGACATGGTGAGATATAGGATGAAATAAGAAAGGTTTAGCTTGTAGCAGATTATGTTTGAAATTCCATCTGTGAACTTGTATGTGTCAAGCATAAAGCAACCAAATCCACACACTAAGATTCAAAACAATATTGCTAAAAACATCTGTACAGTTTCTCAGACTGAGGATCTGCACCTGTGAGCTATCAGATAATAGCTAACAGAATTTGAGAAGATTGGTCAAAGGGAAGTGGACTTCACTCTCTTTTGTTTGTGCAAGGACTCCAAGCTGATGTCTTGCTTCACTCCTGCTCCTGGCTCTGCCAGCCTCTCTCCTACAGTATGTATAGCAAAATTAATGCTGCATGTTGGAAATTTGATTCCGAATTCTTGAATTTTCCTCAGGCTTTGTCTGATCTGGTCAATTTCTTGGCTGATTACTTGCATGTTATGCTCAACTATTTGGTATTTCTGGATTGTTATTGTTTTCAGGCTTCATTATAAGTAGAATGTAGGGCCTTATTCTCAGAATATTTAATCCAGTCAGATTAATTATTATGAATTAATAATCCTGGTAGTTATTAATTATGTACGCAACCTAGGTCAAAAGTAATTTTTATAAGACTCTTACAGAGTCTTATGTATTATAAGACTGTATATGTATTATGTCTTATACAGAGTCTCTTATAGAGACTCTTACCCGTTTTGTAGAGTTGCTTCTTCCACATTAATCAGGCACCAAGGACATAGAAGAGAAAAGGTAAGGGGGAAAAAGAAAGAATGTTGGCAGTGCTTGAACGCCATTTGTTTTCCCATCAACTATCTCTAAGGTTTGTCACCCCCAAAAGAGGTGAATGAGAAGAAAAGCATGGTTACTCTTCTTGCAAGGAAAACAAACCTTCTAACATGTGGAAACAATAGCAGCAAAAGAAGGAGATATCCTCAATCACAAAGAAACATCATAGGAGACAAAAGATGAACCCAGAGAAAAGACAGGGGCAACAGGAACACATATGAATAAAACAGGGCATATCCTTGATCTGTGGGTTTACAGGTCCTACAGGAAAGGGTTGTAGACACAATGCTCCATCATCTCTTCTGAGCATGAAAGATGCTTCCAAACACTATTTGTTCCTATTAGGGTATATGTAGGATATTCATGTTATCAGACAAGCCCAGATGAACATAGGGGCTGGAAGGGATCTCGGAAATCTTCTAATCCAAGCCTCTGCCCAAGGAGTCCTTATATCATCTCAGACAAATGGTTGTCCAAGCTTTTCTTGAAAACCTCCAGCAATATAGCACCCACAACTCTGGGAGGTAAGCTGTCCTACTGATTAATAGTTCTCACTGTCAGGAAGTCCCTCCTTATTTTCAGGTTGGGTCTCCCACTGAGAATTCAATTCTCAATTCAATTGCAATGGAGAATAAATCAACTCCCTCTTCCCTGTGACAGCCCTTCAAGTATTGGAAGATACTATCATATATCCGTCAGTCTTTTCTTCATTAGGCTTTCCATTCCTTGGTTTCATTTTTGGCTAAAAAGTTTTTCAGGAGATGAGTCTTCAAGGGATCTGATTGGGATAATGGTGGTGGCAATGGTAGCAGTTAGTTAGTCCTTCAGCCAGTCCCAGTTAAGACATAATCAGTGGCTGCCAAGACTCTGGCAAGCCAGAACACCAAATAATGAGTAAGCTTTTTGGCAACCAACCTCACTGGCTTTTTTTATTGGTACATCATATAGGCAAAGGAGAGAACTGATTCTGGTGCAGTATCCCCATAATGTGGTTTGTTGAAATGGGGTTAGTTTAACTGCATGCAAAATGGATCTGCTGGAATTCAAGTTCATCATCACCACTACTATCACCTTGTGGTTTGTAAAAAAAAAAAAGGGTGAAGTTTTCCCCTGTCCAATTGTATCTGATTCTGGGGGACAATGCTCATCTCTGAATTATAGCTGAGGGAGCCACATTGTCTAAAGATGCTTCCATGGTCATGTGGCCAGCATGGAATGGTGCTATGTCTCTGACCAAATTAAGTGGTACCTATTTATCTACTTGCATTTGCATGCTCTTGGACTGCTAGGATGGCAGTTTGTAGAATTGTGATTTGTAGAATTGATCAATAAATCACTTTTTGTCTTCCTGCAGCACGTTAACTTCCATGTTGAGCAGGATCTGTACCACATGGGAAGAGGTCTTAAGTCTCTGTGAGATTCTATATCCTTAAAAAACAGGGCTGTATCCAATAAGTTCTGTCTCCCAGATAAAAGGCTTAGAATACAGTGTTTAAAATGCTAAGCCTGAGGTAGAATCTGAAGCTCTCTAGACATTGCTGAATGGCAATGTTTTAGAAACCTCCCTTTTTAAAATCCATGAACCTTTCTTTCAGACTCAATTATTTAGAGAAATGTGTTTCATTTAAATATTGTCTTCATAATAACTTTGGGGTAGGGGGTGATGGTACAACAGGTGACCAGAAATGAAGACTAAATGTTTCTTACTCCCTAACATGTTACGTAGGTCATCTTACTATATTTCTTAAGGATTTTTGGGGTGAAGTTGCATAAATATGAATTCTATGAATTAGAAAAATGAACAGTTCCTGCAGCTTGACATTGACTAATGAATTCTGTTTCAGCTGATTGCACATCTGGAGTTTTGTGATGAGAGAGATATAGGACTTATATGGAGGAAATGCAGCTCCCTTTCATTTCATATTACAATAACCATTCCATTTACTACAATCGAGTTGGCTGACACAACAGTTCAAGAGATATTTTGAAAAGTATGATTAAAAAATGCATAGACCTCCTTTATGACTAAGTCTGAGTGAACTAAGCCTTGCTATCTCCTGTAGGATACCCAAAATAGTGTCAGTTGGCTGCAGCACATAATTATTTTTGCTAATTATTCCTTTTCCATTGAGAAGGAAGAAAAGAATACATGTCTTAGATTATTCAAAAAACATTTACAAAGGAGAATAGCTGTTAAGAAAGTGAAATTATAACCCATTAATGGCACTGATTTGTAGCAAAACTCCTGATTTGCAGAGAAATTCAGATTTGCATACCCTTGTGAGGCTACTTGGGGAAGAAAGAAATTAGAGATTTGGAAGAGCAGGAGCAAAACTGTTTAAAATGCTCTATGCACTGTAACTTGTTTAATTGTGTAGGGAGGAGAAAACTTCAGTTAACAAAAGTCTGCAATGAATTCCAGTTTTCTTCACTGTAAACTGTCTAAGTAACCTATGTTTCAGCCTGACTAAACTCTTCATTTGGTAGTAAGATCCTGTAATTAATTTGATTTATTCAGGAGGTTTCTAGCCAAGTCTAGAATCAACAAACAGGGTAAGGTCATAAATCTTCATGAAAGATAAAAAGGATCGATCGATTGATTGTTTGATTGATTGAAGAAGGCCTAGCAGTTCAGGCACTGGCCTTGTCAGCTGGAAGATCAGCAGTCCGGCTTTGAGACCTGGGCACTGCATATTGGGGTTTGCTCCCATTATTTGCCCCAGCTCCTGCCAATCTAGCAGTTCGAAAGCAAGCAAAATGCAAGTAGATAAATAGGTACCACTTTGGTGGGAAGGTAACAACATTCCATGTGCCTTGGCATATAGTCATGCTGGCCACATGACTACTGAAGCAACTTCAGACAACACTGGTTATTCAGCTGTGATATGGAGATGAGCACCACACCCTAGAGTTGGACATGACTGAAAGGGGAAATCTTTACCTTTACGTTTTTTTATGTATTTAAAAAGGTAGAAATTCTTAAATTGAGTGTATTCTTCTGTACATGTGTGCATATATGTTTGCTCCAGAATAAAAATAAAAAAATGAATTTGCACACAATTATGTTTACAGATATAAATTCCTTTCTGCCAAACATTACTTTAGAAAGAGAATGCAGTGTGTGTGTGTTTGTGTGTGCTTTGCAAAATATCCACCCAGTAGTAAATAATAATAGAATAATAGTTCTGGCTGCTCAAGACCAAGTGTTAAGAACAAATGCATACAAGGCTAGAATTGAGAAGACAACAACAGACAGCAAATGCCACCTCTGCAAAGAAACTGAAGAAACAGTGGACCACCTAGTTAGTTGCTGCAAGAAGATCGCACAGACTGACTACAAACAACGTCATGATCAAGCAGCAACAATGGTGCACTGGAAAATCTGCAAGAAATACTATTTACCTGCAAGAAAGAATTGGTGGGATCAAAAAACAGAGGAAGGAATAGAAAATGAAGAAACTGAATTGCTCTGTGACTTCAGAATGTGAATAGATGGGCATCCTGCATAAGACTCCAGACTTAACAGCTGTTGATAAGAAAGACAAAAGAGTCTGGATAGTGGAAGTGGCAGTACCTGGAGACAATAAGAACTGGAGAAAATCACAAAATATAAAGACCTGCAAACAGAAATAGAACTGTGGCAAAGGAAAGCAAAGGTGGTACTAATAGTAATAGGGGCCTTGGGTGCAATCCCAAAACAACTGGAGCACCACTTGAACACCATCAGCATTGACAAATTCATCATCAGTCAATTGCAAAAGACAGCATTACTGGGAACAGCTTACATTCTACAATGATACCATTAACAATATCAAAGGGTAGCATCTCCCTATCTCAGGTCCTTGAGGAATGCCAAATCCAGTTGAAAATTCTGGCTGATTGAGCAATGAACCATAAAATAAAGGAAGAAATGCTAAAATAGTGCTTATAACTGGTGCTGGTAAATCTGTTAGACTGTGAATTTAATTCCAAAAGGTCAAGATTTCCCTTGCCAATCACGACCAACTTTAGATGAAGTCCTCAACATCATTTCCTAGCTGACGAGCCAGCATGTATGAAAATGCTTCCATGGTCATGTGGCCAGCATGACTATACACCGAGGCATACAGACACAGTTACCTTTCCTACCAAAGCTGGTACCTATTTATCTACTTGCATTTTACATACTTTTGAACTGCTAGGTTGGCAGGAGCTGGGGCAAAGAATGGGAGCTCATCCCATTATGTGATGCCTGGGTCTCAAACTTGGCTTTCTAACTTATGTACAAGTTTTACTTGTATTACACTAGGTTTTGTGTCCCTAACATGGTGATGAGAGCAAAAAGAGTGAAGATTTATTCAAAGTTTTTATGTACGTATGTATATTAACCATAAATTTATAGAACTGCTATCATCTCACTCCTGTACTAAGTTAGCAAAAGAAGAGTTAATGTCTTGGCAATTTCTTCAAGTGTTAATATCTTGGGAAATTTTTCATAGAAGCAAATGTGAAATAGTAATAATATATAATGTATTCAAAAAAGGAGCCAGATCTTCAGGCAAAGAACTGAACACCTGTGAGAATGAGAAGAGAAAAAAAAAGTAATTTCACCCCACATTAAAGAGGAAATTCCCTATGCAGAAAGGCAAGACAGCTGCAAATTATTCCCATCCAAATCTCAAAGAACATTTTTATGTCCTTTCTTCTGTGGAAGAAAGAAGATGCCCTACTTGAGGAAACTACAATTACATTATATTTTTGAAATGGCATTGGAGCTCCTGGTACTCCAAAACATCAAATACATTTTTTTTGACTCTGCAGCATAACTTCTGAAAAACAGGATGGGAAAAAAATGAAGGCCTTCTCAATTAAATGATGAAATAAAGAGTGAAATAAAAGATGAACCTCAGGGGGATAAGAAAGGAATTAAAGTAATGTATTCTGTATGACTGAAGCTTATGTAGTCATACAGGCAACTATTCATCATTGGACAGAACTTCCTGGCTCAACTTCTAACTCTTACACACTGTCACAAATAAAGAGGCCCACTGAAGTAAGTCAACTTATTTTAGTTCCACCTCTACACATTATTCAGCTGCCAGAAAAAGAAAAACTTCTCTAGCTGGTAATCTGAGACGACCAATAACATTTCATTAGTTTATCTATAGCAAATCAAGATCCATAGTTAGCATATATGTGTAAACCTATGATTTCTTGAGTGTTTTTGTTCCAAGTTTCAAAATATAACAACAATCTTTTAAAGTCAGACTTATTTAGGAGAAAATAACTTGTTAATGCTGCTTTATAGTTCTCTTCTTTATACTAGGGCAAGCTTCATTCCAAGTAAGTGATGTTCCCCCGGCACTTGTTGTAGGGAAAGTTGGAATGCCAAATCCCTTGTCACATTGGCTACTTGTATGGCAAGGCATTGTGCTTAAATTTACATTAGTGCCAGTTCTACTATTGCTAATTTCTGTTTGTTTACATGGTATTCCAAAAAAATTATTTTGTCACGTGAAAGGAAACCTAGGGAGCTTCTGGGAGGTCCTGCCTTCTCCAGAAAGAAAATGGCATCCAGCTATAAACCTTAAAACGAGTTTTCTCCTATTGCTACCAAGCTTCTTCTTTGTAAGGGAGAAATATGTGTATCATACATCTCCTATGTATGCCTTCCACAACAACTGTCAGCATATTATCCAATTATATAAGCACAATTTGTTGTAAAAGAGGAATTTTCTTTTATGTAAAGAAAATACCTCCCAAGTTTCACAGCTTTATAAATGCATTAGATTTTTTTTCCCTCTGATGCACAAACTGAAAACAACAGTAGGTATTTTTCCAGGTACATCTGATGACTAGCTTCAAATGAATCTAATGACTGAAGAATGTTTCTACAGAGTCAATTAAGATTTAATAAGGAGTGTATACAAATGTTTCTAGAGAGCTTTAGACTACATACTACACTACTTGCCAATGCTTAAAGCTGTTACAATTAGGTACTCAAGCAAATGCCAGAGAGAACAGAAGTATTAATTGGAATTATTGCAGATGCATTCTTCCCCATAAATTATAACCTCTTTGCTGGCCAAAACTAGATTCAAAACAGAAACTCAAGAGTTTTTAAAGAAACTTTTATGTTGTTTGGTACAACTAAAACTGATCAAAACAAGTTTAAATCTAATCACAATCATATTTCAAAGATGTTACTACATAAATAACATTCAAAATTGACTTGCGATGAGTTTAAAAGATGTTTGTTCTAAAAAGACTGTTTAAAATGAAAACATAGATAAAAGGTGTATTTGTTAATGGATGCAAATAGTAAAATCTTTTTTCCAAATAGACTTTATGTTCTATAAGAGTGAAGAACTGTAAAGAAAAATAAAAAGACATCAGGAAACACTGTACAAATCAAAGCTTGAGCCCCAAAGAAAATTTAAGGGAGAGATATCTGTTAAAGAAACCATCCAAACAGCTGGAAAAAATGTTGTTCTTTTAGGGAAATTTATAATACATTTGATTCATGTTTTTGTATAATTATGGCAAGAAAGAAAGAGAAAGTGCCAAAAAATTAACAATTTATCTGGAAAGTGGAGTTGAGTTCTTTCCTAAGCAAAATACAATAGAAGATAATATTTTAAAACAATGGACAAATAAATGCTTGATTTAATTTTTTAGGTTAAGAAATTGCTATATTACCATGCTCAAGATTTTATAGATTTAGGGGGGAGGTTAGAAAAAATTAAAATATCACATTTATTTTTAAATAACATTACAAGCAGTAAATTTAGTAGGTTAGATCTATGAAGATATACTATTTACAGATTACAGAAATGTATTTTTTTATTGAGATACTATTGCCATTGATTTAGATGCTGTTGAGTGAACTATCTGAATAATCACACATTGCACCTCAGCTGAAGTGAAAAAAATTGGCTGAACCAGGTGCAATGTTTATTTTTGACATTTCAGGCTCTTTCAACTCAGAACCAGGATCTGTGACAAACTATTGCATCAAAAATGGAATGACAATTTACTTTCACTTTGCTACAAGCCAGTCATTAGAAGACAGAACAATAATATTGATTCAAGAAGTCCTAAGTCGTAGTGCAAAAGAATATTCAGTAATGCAATAAATAAATTAGAATAATTTTAGTGTTTAGTCCCAAAGAAACAGCAAAGTAGTGCACCTCTGCTCACAGAAAGGTTAAGAGTCAGTTCACTGAAAGTGCAAATTCTCTGCATGAAAATTCAGAACAATACACTACCAAGTCCATCTCAAGGCCTTGATGCTGGAGAGTCAGTGGTAGATACAGTAAAGAGTTCTGGCTAAATTATACTTCCTACAATGACATGAAACTTTACATAAATGTAACAATAGCCTTAGATGTTACAAAAATTACACTGAATCCTGATGACCTACAAACATAAATGTTAATATGCAATTTCAGCTATTGTTCTGATAAGCCAATAAATAAGAAGCTATAGTAGTTTTAACAGATAACAGCTGACCAGATAATTCCTATCCAGAGGAATCTAAATCTAAAAAATTTCCTAATCAGTTCAAGCACTAAGACCAGCATTTAATTAATCATAAAGTTTATAAACCAGAAAAACACCAACATATTCATTCTAGTTACTGAGTGATAAATTGGACTGTCCTTAGAAAAAGGTCAATGACCTGAGAATGAAATTAAGAGAAGCAAAAAAAAAAAAGTAAGGATACTAACAACCCTTCCCAAATGTATGGCGATTTTATCTGCCGAACAGGAAACTATGTATTCCAGCATTAGGAGATAAAAATAGATTGTCATCTATTGACAATTTGGTTCCCCTACTCCCCTTCTCCCAAAAGATGGGAATAATGAATATAAAAATGAAATAATCAGAAGAGGAAAAATAGTATTTCAGCTTTTCTTTTTAAATTCTATGGATTTTTTTATAGTCATAGCAACATTTATGCTATATATACATTTTATAATGATTGCCTAACAAACTGTAGCCTATTGTCCTGAAAAAAATCAGGGCAATATTTGCATCCTTGGAATTATAAAATGTACACAAACTCCTGACCTCCTAATCCTTCCAGAAGAAGCTGTTACCTGCAAATTCCATCCAATTCCATCATGATAATTTCCATATTTTAAAACATTCAAAGTTTTTTTCTGCCAAAAAGAAAGGAAATACTGCATCTAACATTTAGAAGATTTCAGTTGCTAACATGGGTTTGTTGCTCCTGCAATTTTCATCCAAATATCTGAAGCAGAAAAAAAAAGATAGACTAATTTGTTTATTTTCAGTTCCAATGGGAGAGTCAGATTTCCAATCTGAGATTCAAATTTGGGTTCAGAGTTGAAGCAGGAGATCTCGGAACCAATCCAAGGCTGTTTTCCAAATTGGGATTAGTGTACACAGCTATCAACTAATTTTACATAAATATGTGGAAAACAAAATGTTATTAAATCCTAAGTATGAGCACAATGTCTTCTTTGAATACAATCAGAAGCCACAAGGCATCATATATTATTAGTTCTGCTGCATCACACATTTTCATCAGACTTCTATAATTTTTGCAAATATAGTAATTACTTAGAGAATACAGAAAAGACAAACATTTATACAATTATAGATATTCTAATTATTTGTGAAAGTGTTTACTACCGTGTACACAAAGATTTGGCATAAGTATACAAGTAATACCAACGGCCAGTTGGCTGAACTATCATAACTGAAGCAACAGGAAAGCTGATATCTTGGAACAAGAAATTAAACTAATGTGGATAAGAAGCCCATCAAAGTAGAAGAATGACTCCACTACTTAACATAGATCTCTACTAGATATTGTCTTGCATATGTGGGTATTTCAAGTTGCCATAACTTGTTCGCAAGTTTTCATTCTCCCACTGCCTATTGACTTCTTCACAATTATTATGAATTGTTGTACATATTAAACCCTGCCCAGGTAATATTGATAATCTGTTTCATATCTGGTTCAAGAGTCTTTATGTCCCCAAATGTTTCTACATACCACTGTTAAAATGCCAGGTTCTTGACATGTAAAAAAATCAGACCAAGATAAATCACTTCAGAATTTTTTTGCCTTTAATACAACATATAAGCTGTACAATTCAATTGAAAAACAAACTGAAATATTTTAGGGGGAAAATAAAAAACAATAATGTAATTGCATAAGTGT
>JANHZU010003016.1:14555-28357 GCA_032468055.1 Acrochordus granulatus
AATCTCTGTCCTGCTTCATTTTGTACTCCAAGGCCAAATTTGCCCGTAATTCCTGTCAACTTTTGGCCCCCTACTTTAGCATTCCAATCCAATCTATGATGAAAAGGACATCTGTTTTTGGTGTGAGCTCTATAAGGTGTTGCAGGCCTTCATAGAACTGGTCAACATCCACCTCTTTGGCATCAGTGGTTGGGGCTTAGGCTTGTATTAATATGAAGTTGAAAGGTTTGCCTTGGATTTGAACTGAGATCATTCTGTCGTTCTGGAGATTATATCCCAGAACTGCTTTTCCCACTCTTTAATTGACTATGATGGCTACTCCATTTCTTCTCTGGGATTCTTGTCCATAGTAGTAGATGTAGTGGTCATCTGAATTAAATTTTCCCATTCCTGTCCATTTTAGTTCACTGATCTCCAAGATGTAGATGTACAATCTTGCCATCTCATGTTTGACCACATCCAGCTTATCTTGATTCATATGGAATTGAATACTTATTTGAATTTATAATTATGGTGCCCAGGATTGCTGCTCTTGAATTGTACTCTTACTAGCACCCAGAATTACTGCTGGATGAAGATGCTGTATTGATGTCAGGCTTGTACCAACAGAGCACAACACCATTAATTTCAAAAATGATAATAACTCAGTCCTTTAAGTATCAGTTCTGGATGCCTAGCAAGGCAGCATGTTTGACCCTTGAATTCCTTCTTGACTGTTTTCATAAAGTTTGTGGCCTTCAACTGCAAAATATGTGATGAGTGTATTTATTCATTGACTTAGGGCAAGAACTGTTGTTTAAACATTCTAATCTAAACTGAAATACAAACTGACAAGATGTTCTTTGAAAACTATCCATCAGCAATTCCAGAATCTGCTTCACTTATACATATTCCTGTTGTTCCTGATGAAGTGGACAGGATCCTCTATGCTCTCAGGGCGATCACTTGTCGATTAGACCCTTGTCCCTCCTGGTTGGTGAAAGCTGCCAGGATGGTGAATAACAGGTGAGTCCATGAAGTGATAAATGCCTCACTGTTAGAGGGGACATTTCCAGGACATTTTTAAGAAGTCCCTGGTTCATCCCCTACTAAAAAAAACATTATTGGACTCCACCTGTCTGGTCAATTATCACCCATTTGACCTTTTTAGGGAAGGTAGTTGAGAAAGTGGTTGCATGGCAGCTTCAGAGGATCTTGGAGGAAATGGATTTTCTGGACCCTTTTCAGTCTTGGTTCAGGCTTAGTTATGGGACAGAGACAGCATTGCTCACTCTTGTGGATGATCTCTGGCAAGAGTGGGATGGAGGTAGCGCATCCATCCTAGCTCTCCTTGACTTCTCAGTGGTGTTCAATACTGTCAATCATGGTATCCTTTTGGGTTGGCTGTAAGGATTGGGGCTGACCGGTGCAGTTCTGTGCTGGTTTGACTCCTTTCTCCAAGGTTGGTCCCAGTTGGTGTTAATAGGGAGAGAGAAGTCCAGTTTATTTTGTGGTGTGCCACAAGGATCAGTACTTTCCCGTCTCCTTTTTAACATTTACATGAAACCATTGGGTGAGATCATCGGTTGCCATGGGATGAGGTACCGTCAGTACATTACATCTCCATACCTGGTGATCCAAGTGATGCTGTCTTGGCCCTGACTCGGTATCTGGAAGCAGTACAGGTCTGGATGGGGGGCAGCAGGCTTCGGTTGAACCTTGGCAAGACTGAGTGGCTTTGGATGTTCAGAGGACCCAGTTCTGGTACTTTAATATCTTTAACTCTGGATGGGGTGGCACTACCCCAGACAGACCCAGTGTGCAATCTGGAGGTTCTCCTGGACTCATGGCTCCTGTTCAAAGAGCAGGTGGCAGTCACAGCTAGGATGGCCTTTGCACAACTTTGTGTTGTGCACCAGTTGTGCTCCCTTCACTCAGTCACTCATGCCCTCACCATCTCTTTGTTGGGTTACTGCAATGCACTCTACATGGGGCTACCCTTGAAGAGCATCCAGAGGTTGCAGCTGGTGCAGAATGCTGCTGCAAAGATGATTGTAGGGGCCAATAGAATGGGCTCTATTCTGCAAGCTGCATTGGTGCAATTCAAGGTATTGGTTTTGACCTTTAAAGCCCTTCATGGCATAGGACCATGATATCTGAAGAGATGTGTCACCCCAATGGGGATTCCCTCCCCACCGAAACCAGCGGAAGAGACTTCCTCCGAATTCTATCAGCTAAGGAGTTTCAGCTGACAGGATCAAGTTGAAGATACTTTTCTGCTGTGGTTCCTGCTCTGTGGAACATCCTGCCCCCAGAGAATGGGGACCTTAAGACCTGGCTCTGCCAGCTGGCCTGGGGTTCCAGTGGGGACACATCATCTTGGACATGGTTGGTAGTTTGGTATTCACTTCCTTCCCCCATGTATTTATCTTTTGGCTCCTCCCCTCTTGGTCCTGTTGGTTATTTCTAAAGTTTTTAAATTGTTTGTATTATTTGTTTTATTTGAAGTCACCAAGAGTCGTTTTGTGTTTGGCAGCATATACATCGAATAAATAAATAAGTTGGGCCTGAAGTGCTAGAAATCAGTGACTGATTGTATGGAACTCTAGAGTTCCAACTTGTTAAATTTCTAGGTGGGAAAAAAAGAATTCCACCATTTGCTACTTAATTTTTTTCTCATGTTTGGATGATTTGGATGGTAAACATTTAGTCACACTGATAATATCCTAAAAATAGGATTGCTATTCTCTCCTTTCCCCACCTCCATCCCCACCTGGTGCTTTCCTAACAGTAGTGCGGGCCAGTATGAATCATTTATTTTATTTTCTGTATAATGTGTGCCATTATTTAACATTTTCTAATGCCATGGCCTCATCTATTAATAATGAAAGCATATTAAGCTTTTAATATTTTTTAATTTTAATGTATTTTTCCTTTGCTTTTCTACCCTGGGTATTCATATGCTATGAAAAAACTCTAAACAAAACAATAAAGATCATTTTAAAGTAGCCAATAATCCTTAACATGAGAATCATTAAAATACCACCAACAGCACACACATACAAATCTGCCTCAATAAATGTCAGGTTCCCTGGAAAAAAATGATTAAGTAGCTATCTTCTCAAAAAGAAGTTGCTTGTTATGTCGAGCTGCAATCTAACTAGCTGTTGCTCAGTCCCAAAAGATTATTTCTGGAGAAGAGGGGATCTCCCTGGAGAACTTAGAGGACAGATTGGACACCCATAAAAAGAATAAAAGAGTAAAAGCTCCAATTGAATTTTGTACCTTAAACCCACAGATTAGTTTCTTGGAAATCTATATTTATATATCCATTATTATAAGATTTTAGGCTGCTCATGATGTTCCTGTGAAGGTGTAATTTCAAAATGATGACCAGGAAGATGGCCCCAAACATCTCAAGTGGCAAATCCAAGTCTATCTCCACTGATGTACCCTGTCATAGAGATTAGCTTGATAGATCTCAGTGAGAGGAAGCAGCCATAGATTATTCTGGGAGGAGGCTTAAATTTTCTGAGGCCCATATTGTCTGGGAATAATGTCATCAAGCTCTATGTCTATATGGGTATAATAAAAGTCTAGACTTCTGGATCAGCCTAGAAATCTAGTACAGGAGCAGCCTACCATATCTTGAAGTGATCAAGGGAGTCTCCACCTCTCTTCATAAATACAGACCCATATTGCAAAATTATATAATAGTCCTATGAACCTTCTCCAACCACCTCCAGGTAAACTCTATTTTTCTTTTCACCAGGAGGAGAGCTTCAGGCTTTTATATATATATATATATATATAAAAATTCCCCTGTGAAGAGTTCTTAATCATCCCTTTTGACACAACAGAGAGTAGGTCAATATAGTAAGCCTCCTGAAATGGCTCTTGTTGAAAAATCAGAGATAGGGACTAGTATATAGGTATAAAAACCAGTTATTGTATATAAATTTGTGTTTAATATATATTGATTTGATTACTACCCTGGACCATTGGATATTTTCAGAATGCTAATTTTCACCCTGACTTTTAACATAGATATTGGAATAAATTGGGGTACTGTAGGACTGGAAATCTGATTTGGGAGAGGGCTGTAGTTCATATCATACTTCACCCTGAAGTAGATATTATTGTGGTTTTAAATGTATATTCAGCCCATCGAAATACAGATTCCAAGAAATACAAAAAGATGATAAACCAATGAAGATATCAACCCATAGTATAAATAGAGGGAAATAGAGCATAGTTATATAACACACACACATATATAAACCAAATATAAATATAATGATTAAAATAATTTAGAACTAATAGGCAAATAGCTGGCACTTAAAAATATACAAAAATGGTAATAAACTAATACCTCTAGGACGGTCTTTCAAAAGTTGTGGAGGAGTGGAAGCAATCACAGAATTGGCACACAATTATTCTAACAGCCTATTTCAAACATATAATTATTATCCCATCATCCCAGCACAAACTTGAAATAACTGAATCCATTTAAACAAATAATCACCACCACCACCACCACCACCACCATCCACTAGTATAATGTGCAACAGTTTTATTATTGAGCATTTGCATAGCATACAAAGCCCAACGTCTACAGTGAAAACACTTTAAAAGTTCTGCTTTCTCATCTTGAGGATCCCCCTGGGCAAGCTGCTAAACTTTTAAACATATCCTAATAAAACATTCTAAAACTACGATCAGTTGTCTCAGTTGCATCTCTGTAGTCCGTTTGCTTCTTGATCTTTTCATAGGCAAGTGATGCTGACAATGCAAAATGGGAAGGATTTTCATAAATAAATGATTCAAACAGTCATTGCTTTGTTTCTGTTCATTATTATGATAGATGAGTGACTTAATCTAATGATCAGGAAGAAAGATGAGTAAACATTGTTCAGGGACTTTTCACTCTGCACTTCAAATATGTGACAGAGCAGTCAAAGATACTATGAAAAGAGAAACCAACCCCTCCAGCCTCTAAAATATAATTCTTCCAGTAGAAGAGAATATCTGTAGCTGAGGGTTGAACGGTGGAGCCCTTGTTGCTCTCTGAACTGGTTGTTTCCTCAAAGACATTTCACTACCCAACTAGATAATATAATCAGTGCTTGTATTAGGTTAATGTTTACTGAGATGTATGTTTCTTTATCCTCCAGTAATTCTTTGACTATCTGTATGCATTGTGTTCTGTCCATAATAACTGGGATTTAGCTTTTGTCTGCTTGGTCCTTGTTTAGGTTTTTGAGGGCTGCTCTGTCCTTTGTTTTGAGTTGGTTCTGATTTTGTGTTCTTCTGATCTGCGGTGTGATTGTTTGACTTATGATTTCTTGGGTCTCTATGGTACAACCTGTGATTTTAAATGCGAGGCACTGATGATGCTTGGCACTGATGACTAGGGACTGATGATGTTACCAGTTGGGTAATTAAACATCTGCAAGCCAATAAATAAGATCATCAGCAACTCCACAATGTAATCCTTTCCTGTGGATTAGGATAGCAACCTAGACCTTAAGCATTAAGCAGATTAAGAATCACATGAGAGAACCATCACAAATAAAATCTCTCAAACAGAATTTCTGCTGTGGAAAAACCTAAAAGAAAACAATAATAATGGTGGGATTTCCCTCCTTGATGAACCCACTGTTTCTCCTTCTCTTTCATCTGATTGACTCCAATAACATTATTTTTAAAAAAACTATCTGTACTGAAGGGAAGATTTTGTCCATTTCTCAACCATTTCATTTCCTCAACATCAGCTGCCATTTTGGCTATTACTTTGATTGAGAGGTACAACATTTGGGGTGCAAATAAAACCCAAGCAATTGTCTTTTTTTTTGCCTAACAACCCTTTCCTAGGGGTGCTGATGAACTCCTTTAAAGTGTCTCACCAAGTTTTATAAGAGCAGAGTACTCAAAAGCAACTAAGAAGAAATATGGGTTGGGAAGCTGTATGTTAATTATGGGCTTTTATTGCCATGAATAAAGTAAACTAGATCGATAAATATACATGGTTAAATTGTAAGGAGACGGGGAATCAATTTCTATATTCTAGGTATTGGTTTTCTTTCATTTGCATTGTTATTGCTATGCTCACGGCTTGCTTCAATCACACCTCCTTTTGGCAGATTACATCAGCAGGATGTGATCTCCTCCTAGGATAAAAAGCATCCTTTGATCTGTTTTTAAGAAATGGGGAAGAACACAAGAATTGTTTGCTGCAGCTGCTATGTTCTTGCACCCAGATTCAATACAACAGAGGGGTGGGCTCACAGTTGATATGATTTTTTGTCCTCACCCACCCGATAAATCAAATCCAAGGAGAGAAGTACAAACTGGGGCATGTTGATTTTTGTACTAGAGAGAGTGGTCGTTAGGGCACATCTGTGTGTGAGAATTAGTGGTTTGGAAAGATGAAACAGCTGCTAGAAACTATTGGGTCAGCATTTTGAACAGTCCAAGCAGGACTCTGTCAGTTTTCTTAAGGATTTAGCAGAAGAAAACAAATTTGTAAGTGAAGATGAATGGCAAGCACCATAGTGACATTGCACAGGACAACGCATAGGACTCAGAGTGAGATCTCAAAAGCTATTGTTGCTTAACTGAAATTAATTTTGGTTGTTGAAAATCTCTGGTCAGGTTTGGGATAATGTTTCCTCTAAACTGGATGAGGAAATTTAATTTGTTTGGTTGACAAAAAGATCTCATTTCATACCATGTATGCAAAGTACAATTACTTACTGTTTACTAGATGTATCTGGCAATGAAAAGCATATGAGGTCCATTCACAATGCATTAACAAGGGATATTTAAGATTGCATATAAAAGTGATTATTGCTAAAAAAAAAAGTCCAATGATGAAGAAAACTTTCTTCACTTTGTGAAAGGATTGTGGAAAACATTCAACGTTGTTGTTCAGTCATGTAATCGTGTCTGACTCTTCACAGCCCTATGGATTGCAGCACACCTCCCGGAGTCCACCCAAGCCCACATGCATCAAACTGACTATGCTATCTAACCATCTTATCCTCTGCCATTCCCTTCTTTTTTTGTAAATAATAAATGCCAAATAACAAATTAATATAAAGTTTATCTAATTAAAACACAATCTGAAAGAAAGATAATTTAATTCAGTTTATTTGATTTAATATGACTGCCAACTCCAGAAGATTCTGAATATTGTGCAGCTGAAGCTAAGATGCCCTAAGTTTGATTAATGCCTAGGCAGATGTATATTCGGAATTATTTATTTATTAAATTTATATATCACCCCTCTCACTGATAAGGCAACTCTGTGCCATATTTATTTAATATTAGGCTGTATTTATTTAATCATAGTTTATTAAACCACAATTGACTTGTATAGCATGCTACTCTAAAAACTATGGTTCATCAACATTAATTATTTTAATCAACATAACAAGACAAATCCAACAAACTTTTATAATAAATAAAATATTGGGTAAGGTATCCATTTTTGGAGAAAGTCTTTGTTGCAGTATCAGATATTTTAGCACTTTCTGAAATTTGACACTTTCTGAGCCAATTCAAATACTGTAGGGCTATTAGATCTCCAAATGATCTTCTAATGACATCTGAATTTTTGCATCCTAGATCTGGTAGTCCTAATCAGCCCGACCAAAAAAGTCAGCAGCCTCTTTGTTGAACAGGAACACTGGATGGCAGCAAAGAGATACAGAAATTTCTAGCTCTTTCTTGTCATCTAGTGGCTATTTGAATTTTGCAACTCTAATATGGTATGCTATCTGGCAATAATGCTACAATGAATATGGCAATAGGTTTCATCATTTGTTTATGCTTTCCTTGGATAACCAGTTAATCCTACATCAAGGCCCACAGTATGGAGATGGAAAATCCAATGATTCAAAAATTATTCAAATTGATGTAAATATAATGTGATTTAATAAAAGGTTAAGTGCCTTCTCTGATGCATCTGGCAAGTCCATTTCAGACAGATATTGGATAGAAATTTAGTGTATTATACAGTACTTGAAATCTAAGGTTTGCTTTATGGAAGTCTGTTAAATCAAGAACTTGCTGTACTTTATTTTCCACTTTTTATCTCAATAGGTGGATTGCTTAGAATGAACTAAAACACTGCAGAAAGCGTGATTTTTTTCAAATAGTGGTCAAGATGGGCCTTTGAGAACTAAATGCTAATTTTTCCTTCTGAAGCTTGGGTTTCAGAGCTTTTTGAACTTCTTCAACGTTGAACGAGTTTGCTGACCTCCATGATAGTTGGCTTGAATGTTTAATATTGTTGACTGAAAGAAAACATAATGACCACAAGCTACTATGAATCTAGTTATGCATTTCAGTCACTCCTTCTCTCACCATCTTGAGGCGGAGAAGCTGTTAGGAGAGACTCAGAGGCTGAAGCTCTGAGTTGAAATGTTGAAGAGTTTCAACATTTACAGAAGAAGGAAAATATAAAAGGGGGCTGTGACAAAGGAGCCCTGGTGGGATAGATCTAGGAGAGCAGAATAGGAACAGCATAGAGCAATGTTTTTCAACCTTGGCAGCTTTAAGATGTGTGGACTTCAGCTCCCAGAACGCTTCATCCAGCATGCACATCTTAAAGTAGCCAAGCTTGAGAAACATTGCTGTATATTATCCCTATTTTAAAGTTGTCAAGGCTGTTCTATATTGTTACTATATCATCATTGTCCACATCTTAAAGTTCCTAAGGTTGAGAAATACTGAACAGAGCAATGGGGCTAGTTATGGGCTGCTCTGAGGAGAACATTCAAAGCAATTTATAGGGACTGCAGGCAGAGGCAATCTAGGGAGCATAGCCTTAGCAGGAAGCTTCATGCACCCACTGGTTATGTTGGGAAGGAGGGATTGGCCAGACAGAAGGAAGGAGGACCCACAACAATCTGGCTGGTGCTACTACTTCCAATCTCCTGCTGTGCCTGTCTGGTATTTCTCTCCCTTTTATCTCATCCTCTGCAGCATCAGTGCTAGCTAGCAATGATAAGAGCTGTGAGAGTAGTGTTTTGCATGTTTGATGGATACTGTGAAGCCCTTGCCATAATTTTACCACCTTTCCAGATCACTGGCCTATTGGTTGAGAACCACCAGCTTAAATGCTGGAGTACCTCATTAAATAAGACTTTTGGTTCCATGAGTTTCTATTATGCTTTTGGCGAAGGAAAGCTATGGACAACCTTAAAATGGTGGTTAGTCAGCTTCTTTTCTTCTGAGAATAGGTTTATTTTAGGGCAAGACCCTCCAGTTGTTTGGTTGTTGCAAATAGGGGCCCAGGACTAGCCATCAGACCCCAGACAGTGGGACAAGATCAAGGAAACAAGAATAGCACAGATTTTAGGAAAGTGTCTATAATGCTAGTCTGGATGAAATATAGAATCTTGGAAAATATTGGAGGAATTTCCCAGCTTCAGTTATAATGAGCTCATTAAGATAAGAGTTTCTTTGGATGATTTGAAGCACTTTTCACCAAGTTTTTTGCCATCTAGGTTAAGTTGCCATTTATGAAAGAAGCTGCCAAGGATCTCACCTTTTGTTTCTTGATTTTTTAAAAATGTTTTAATGTTTATTCTCCTTCCCTGCTTTCCTGCAGCTTCTCACAGTAACATTAGATCAAACCACTGAAGCTTAATTTATTCTTTCTGAGGGAAAAACAGGCCGTGGTTAACAAAAGAATGAGACAAGTTGTTCGTTTTATTATTTCTGGGAACACAAAGAAATAGCCAACATTTTCATTTCATTCTGCCAACAATTATAGCAACTGAAGTTATTTTAGAACTTCCCCATTATAGCCTTTGGATTGATTGATTTTAAACAGAAAATTTCAAAATAGCTCAATCTGCTTTAGCAATTACAATCTGATATCTATGCTGTTATCAAACTCAGACCCTGGTTTGAATTGAATCTAAGTGGATTTATCCAGGCCTAGTCAAGGTGGCTCTTCCGGCTCTGCATCTGAACACAAATCGCCATCCTGCTTCATCTTTTATAGGGATGGCTGAGGAGAACTTTGAGTCAATGTTAGTTAAAGAGTCGTCAGAAAAGGAAAAAGTTTTGAGGAAAAATCTGAACTTATTGTTTAACTCTCCTTTGGGAAAGCAGGGCAGGAATTATATCAGCACAAGGCTCAGAAATTTCTTTTTGGAACCTATGGTTCATGTTGGATTGGGTCCCCAAATTATTGTTCCTCTGGCGTTCCTGCTACCCACCTTTGTCTCTCTGCATTTGCATCATCTGGAGGCATTTCTTGCATTTCTTCTACGAGTCGCTAATGAAAGGCTTCTCCACCTTGGCAAGTCTTTCAAGTCTCATCCAGGGTGGTTTTCCGAAAGGGCCACCTGTCTTCTGTGGCTCATGTGCTCATCTCGTTTCGCCACAAATAAGACATCTTCAAATGTTTTGAAGTTTCTCTTTTAGAGCCCACAGCCACACGTCTTTTTTCTGAACCAAATCTTGGAGTAGCACTGAATTAGTTTGCTGTTGAATTCTGAATTACAAACTTAAATCAAATGTCTAAATTGCATCAGGGTAAATTTGAACATGCCAAATAGCTGTTTTTTCTATATGTATATCTGCAAAAAAGTTTTTTTTCCTTCTAATTTCATTATGTTTTGCTGATTTCCTATACTGGAAACATGAAATAGCACTCCATTACATGCTGTAGAAATGCTGCTTTTCAGTTTTGGGGTGTTGTTTTTTTTTAATGAATTTGAACTTAAGTGGCTTTTATATTCCAGCAGTAGTTTTCCCATACTAAACGTCCTCCGCTAATTAATACTGATGTTTTACTGTGAATTAATTTTGTGCAGAATTCCCCATTAAAAATATAAGCTTAAAGTTTATAAATCACAGCAAAGTTTAAATCTGAACAAGATTTACCTTAGGAGCCACCATTCCCTAACTCTCACACCAGGAGACCCTGAGGACGCCCATAGGATTTTGGGAGACTTGGTTCCTCCAGAAGCAAGATTCAAGGAGGGAATCTTGGTTATCGATATATACTCCATGTATATATATACTCCAAACAACCCCAGGGGCTTCCTCTGACTGAAAACGGCCCTTGTTTGGAAAATGCTAAGCTGGGTATTCAACAGAGCAAGTGTTCGAAAGAGTCAGAAAACCACAATGACGAAAGGTGAGATTCGTCCTAATGTCACTGAAGTGTGTTGTGCAAAACATAAATGGATTTTACAGCAAATAGCCAGTCCAAAACCACGCCCAGGAAAAGGTGTTGTCCTGAGGAATCTCAAATCTGAAGCAACACGATTTGGGCCATGCTCTGTTCCGGGCTGCACCGGAGGGAGACCTTAAATCAGCCGAGAGCGATGACTTTGCGTTGAGGCCTCCACTTGACAGGTGAAATGGAAATCAAGGTAAGTCAAAGACTAACTTGGTGTTTGCATAAAGCTTGGCATTTTGCCCAGCAAGGCCAGTGTCATTCTGTGCACGTATTGCATCTGTTTATCTCCTGCGTCTGCGATATTTTTTTCTCATTATCGTTATTAGCTTTTTTGTTCATCCCACCTTTTTTAAAACATAGCTCGAGGCGGTGAACAGACCGAATGCTTCTTCCTCCTGTTCCTGTTTTCCCCACAACAACCACCCTGCGAGGCGGGTTGGGCCGAGAGAAAGTGACAGGCCCGCAGTCACCCAGCTGGTTCTCATGGCCAAAGCGGGACTGGAACTCACAACCTCCCGGTTTCCAGGCCGGCACCGTCGCCACTACATCAAAGTGGCTCTCATCTACAACGGACTCACAGACGAAAGCAAACCACCGAGCTGAGAAGACACCCGGTGCCCTCGGCAGTAATTCTCCCGTAAGGGGGGCTGCCGACGTGCAAACTCTGGTCCGAGAGCGATATCAGGTTACCTTCGAAGGACAGTGGCGCAGGCCATGGGGAAAGCATCGAGCTTGGCCGGAACGCCACACTTTCGACAGCAGCCGGTCGAAGACGCTCACCTGAGGGCAATTTTGACACGACTCGGCGAAGCGGTTGAGGAGACGAACTAGTTTACCGCCAAGCTCTGGCGGCGAACGCGGCCTTTGATTTGAGGGATTCCTTTTCATCGTTTCGGCAAACCCAACAGCAGCAACGAGGTACGAATCTGGGTACAAAACACCGGCACTGGGTGCAATTCCTGTGATTTGCAAGGCGGCTACGTTTGCTTGGAGGCTGTGGAGTCGGACAGCATGACGTTCCTTTTGGCCAATTCCAGCCAGCGCCCCAACATCGAAAAAGAAAAGCCGGGCGGGAAAGCCTTTTACATCCGACCCTAAACACCTGTTGTCTGGAAGCACCTGTGGCGGACGACCCCTTGTGACCGTTGGCGTCACGAAGAACTTCACAAAAAAACACGTTTTTCATAAATTACTTTAGATGGAAAGATTTAAAGCAAAATGTGTTGAAAAGCAGGCCTGAGGGATTCGCTTAGATGGACAGAAGGCTTGGTTGGTCTCCCTCTAAAAAATTTAACCCTTGTGTGTTCAGCGGCATGCGATGCAGAATTTGAGTTCCCGCCAATTTTTTTTTTCTCGGAAGCTATTTCTCTTTAGTAACGACATAGCAGGTGCGCGGTAAGTACTGTAATGGATGTGGTTTCATCAGTTCATTTCATATGTACCGAAACTTTCCAGGATTTGCAAATTTATGATTAGAAGGGATGGAAGTAGAGATTTAATTTGTGTTTGTGTGTGTGGGAGGAAGCAAAACTGACAGATTCCTTCTTTCCTGCCAGCACAGCATTATTTTTTCTGAATTACTTTGATCTCTGTAGCTATAATCCAGCTTAAATGCTTAAATGTGACTGCATGCAAGTGGTCTGAACTGCTACTGATTTCTCAAAAGACCTCATGCATTAATTTTCTTTTAATAACTAAAAAAGGGCCTATATTCTTATGAAGTAAGTTTCTTTCCATTTGCAATTATAATTGGAATGCGGATGCAATCAGAAACTCTTGAGTCTTTTGAATATAATTTTAATTTAAATGTAGAGCAAAATTTAACCTTTAATCAAGAGGACAGAAAAAATATTACAATAATTATACAACAGGTATCCAAAGAGGAGATTGTTTCTAATTTCAAAAATATATCACTGTATATCTATATTATCATTTTAACAAGGGATACAGTTGTTGAACTGCAATTTGTGAAAGGATAGAATGATATATTGACTGATTTAACATCACAGACTGAAACAATTGAATTTAAATGACATTTTAATTTGAACTGCCCCTGGGAAAAGATTGTAGTGCTGAAAAGAGTAAGTCAAACAATTTATAACTATAGACTACCCAATTGCTTGTAGAGCATTGATGTCCAATGGGTATGATTCAAAATGTATTTGTACTAAATTCACATTGGTTTGGGGATTGATTAAGCAAGTTTTACAAGCAACATGCCCAAAGGATCCACTCCAAATAATAATTTGATATTTATAAAATTTATAACTTGTTCTTCTAAAGTGCTGTATTTGAAGGTACGACCCAATATGCACGCCAGTGAGGCATCACCTTGCTGTGGTTGGGAGGCTTGTGTGCTCTAATGAAGTTGGGAGCTCTGCCAGAGGTTCAACCATACTGGACAGGTCTCATCAGAGGAGCCAGACAAAGAGTGTCTCTCACCCATAAAAATATGAGAAGTAAATTACAGAAATCCATACCAGCTCGGTCGTCACCTGGGTTAACAAGGACCGTGCTAGATGTCATTGGGGATCCTGGATATCTAGTGGAAAATGAGCTACAGGACTCTACTGGAGAAGGAAATGGCAACCCACTCCAGTATCCCTGCCAAGAAAAC
>JANHZU010003016.1:29816-40272 GCA_032468055.1 Acrochordus granulatus
ATTCCTTGTTTCTGTGCTGTAGTTCATTCGTCGGTCATGGGCCTAGACACTTTTGCAAAGCCTGAACCAAATATACTGCAACACATACCGGATCGGTCAAGGCCCAGGTTATGAAGGACCACCAGTGGTATTGTTAACCAACAGGGTACCACCGGAAAGTGTGCTACTGTTGGACAAAGGAGGAGAGAGAGAGGAGGTAGGTATGCCCAGATAAAGCAGGAGAGAATAAAGGGTAGAAGTGTGGAGGTGAGAGTAGGAACCTTAAATGTTGGCACTATGACAAGTAAAGGAAGAGAACTGGCTGATATGATGGCGTGGGGAAAGGTAGATATACTGTGTGTCCAAGAGACTAAGTGGAAGGGCAGTAAGGCGAGGAACATTGGAGGTGGTTTCAAGCTGTTCGACCTTGGCATGGATAGAAAGAAAAATGGCATAGGGATAATCTTAAAGGAAGAGCTTAGCAAGAATGTCTTAGAAGTGAAGAGAGTGACTGATAGAATAATGAGTGTGAAACTGGAAATTGAAGAGGTGGTGATAAATGTCATCAGTGCATATGCCCCGCAAGTTGGGTGTGAGATTGATGAGAACAAAGAATTTTGGAGTAAGTAGAATGAAGTGGTGGTATGCATACCCAGAGCAGAAAGAGTAGTGATTGGAGCAGACTTCAATGGACACGTTGATGAAGGGAACACCAGCGATGAGGAGATGAGGTGGGCTATGAAGAGGATGAAAAATGTTTAGAGAGATGGCAGTGGAGTTGCTAACCAAATTGCTTAATTTTGATTCAGATTTTTAATTGTTTAATAAGATTCTGGAAAGTGAGAAAATGCCTGAGGAGTGGAGAAGAAGTGTACTTGCACCCATTTTTAAGAACAAGGGGGATGCACAGAGCTGCAGCAACTATAGAGGCATAAAATTGATGAGCCACACCATGAACTGTGGGAAAGAGTAGTAGAAGCTAGGCCGAGAGGAGAGGTGATGATCAGTGAACAGCAATATGGTTTTATGCCAAGAAAGAGTACTCCCAATGCAAGGTTTGCGCTAAGAGTGCTGCAGGAGAAGTAAAGGGAAGGCCAGAAGGAACTGCACTGTGTGTTTGTGGATTTGGAGAAAGCATATAATAGAGTGCCAAGAGAGGTGTTGTGGTACTGTATGAAGAAGTCTGGATAAGAAATGAGTATATTAGAGGGACAGCACAGGTAGGAAGATTTGGCGATAAAGTGAGAGAAGCGAGACTTCGATGGTTTGGGCATGTGTTGCGGAAGGATGAAGAGTACTGTATATTGGGAAGAGATTGTTGTTGAGGATGGAGCTACTGGGCAGAAGGAGAAGAGGAAAGCCTAGGAGGAGGTACATGGATGCTGTGAGAGAGGACATTCAGGAAGTTGGTATGACTGAGGAGGATGCTGAAGATCAAGGAAGATGGAAACAGAAGATTCACTGTGGCAACCCCTGATAGGAGCAGCTGAAAGAAGAAGATCTGGAACTGCATATAGAAGGCTGAACAACTTCCAGCAGAACGAATGGAATTAAAGATCAAATGTCAAAGCCAAGCTCTGAGAAGCAGAGCAAACACTCCTGGCAAGTAAGTGCCTTGTGGGCAAGTGGCAAGATGTTGGCTGTATGAGCAAGCCCAGGGCCTTAGTATTGGCAACCAATGAGAAGAGAGAGCCTCACCTGTGCACATTCTGAGGGCAGTGGATTTAAGTGTGCAGAGACTGCCCTCGATTACTGGATGCAACTTTGGCATCTAGTTTTGTGAATCCCTGTTCTTGACTTCTGCTTTGTATTGACCTCAACATGTTCCTGACCAAGTCTTTGGCTCATCCCTCAATATTTTTCAAGCTATTGTATGGTATTGGATTATGGACTGTCTATCTGGATTACATCTTCTTCTTACCTCTGGTAAGTTATCACACACATGCACACTACTTCTCCTGCTTTTATAACTTCTCTTCGGTTGCCTCCCCCCTCCCTATCTGCTGCCATCTATCCAGACATGGTTTCCTTGACGTTCTTGGCAAGCTTCACTCAAGCACCCACTTTATGCCAGCATTTTGCTTACCAGTTGCATGGACATTTTCTCCTTTCGCTGAACCCAGGACACACAGGCAAACCATTTGAAGTTATTTGGGATGAAATAGAACCCTGGAAAATGTTTTTTGAGATTTGTATGGGAAGTATAATCTTCAGTTGAAGGATGGAATTGAAATGTTAATGTGCAAGAAAAAAATGATGTAAGAAAGTAATAAATGCTGTAAGAATTTTAAAAATGGTAAGTCTGCAAGAGTGGATGGTGTACTTGAACAAATGTTAATCATTTGTGGGGTGCCCCTTAGCAATGTAGCTACTAGAAAAGAAGGGAAAGTATTCCAGGGATAAGAGATAATGTATTTTTAAAAAAAATCACAAGGGTGCCTCCATGAAATTACATAATCCCAGTTATAATACTAGAGCCAGTCCTGGATTTCTGACAAAATCTCCCAAATGTTTGCTGTGTAGAATCTCTTCCAGCACCTAGAGAATTTAATGTCATCCAGCTGCTATTAAAACCTCCAACTGCAGAGGGCTCCAAGAGGTACTCCTTCCCAACCAGTAAGTACCAAGCCCTTCTACTACATATGAGCATACCTCTTGCTTTCAAGTAAAAGGGTAGCATACCTTACTATATGCATTACAACAATAGTCATACAATTCTACAACTATAAGAATAACTTTATACAAGAGCAAACACTGAACTCAAAGTCCTAGGACCTCAGTGTCCCACTCACCCATCATAACTGTAAAATGTTTCTGTAAAGGGTGATGCACTTCCACAAGATAGTATATAAATTTAACACATAATGCAATTGAAGTCTTCCCTTGGCAAGAATGCTCAGTCACAGCTGACCTTGAAACAAATGTCACATCTGCTCATCGACCGTTCTGATCCAAATCATGGCTGGCTGCTCATAACCTCTTTGGCTCTCCCAAGCCTGATGTCTAGAAGGCATATCAGCTAAGCACATAGGGTGGGGAGAAAACCCTCGTTTATTTTTTATTTGTTTATGAAATATATTTAACCCTGTGAAACTGACTGGGCTGTGGGCAGCTTACCAAATCAGAATAAAAGAATTAGAATCTGTAGTAACAAAGAGTAAGAAGCTTTAAAATGTAGAATTGCTCATTTATTATATATTTTTATTTGTTAAATTTATCTGCCACTCAACTCACTCCAAGCAATCTTGGGTGGCTCACAATAAAATGCCCATAGAAAAATAAACAACAGCATAATAAATAGACACCAAAATAAAAATAAAATGTAAAAGAAGAACAAGATGGGAGGGACTAAAAAAGATTGACCCAGTCCCAAGCCAACATGCAAAGCCATATTTTCAAGCCTTTTTGGAAGGCCAGAAGGGTGGGGGTTGCTTTCACCCTGGATGGAATGATGTTCCAAAGGGTGGGCACCACAGCAGAAAAGGCCCTTCTTTTGGACCTTGCCAGCTGAAATTCCCTGGTTGATGGGATCCAAAGCGTGCCCTTACTACTGGCACAGGTGGGGCAGCCTGAACTCATTAGGCTTTCCCTTAATTAATGACCCATGCCGTGAAGGGCTTTATAGGTGATAACCAACACCTTGAATTGCACCCAGAAACAAATTGGCAACCAATGCAGCTCACATAACAGCGATGTCACATGGGTCTACCTTGGAGCCCCAAGAACTGTCCATGCAGCTGCATTCTGCACCAGCTGTAGTTTCTGGATGTTCTTCAAGGATAGCTCCATGTAGAGCACATCACAGTAGACCAATTGTGAGATGACTAGAGTGTCACTGAGTTCAGGGACTCCCAATCCAAGTATGACACACAACAAGGAGTTATGCAAAGGCCCTCCTAGCCATGACTTCCACCTGCTTATCCAGCAAGAGTCATGAGTCTAAGAGAATTCCCAAGTTCTGAACCAGGTCTGTCTGGGGCAGTGTCACCCCACCAAGAGCTAAAGATGTTAAACCCTTGGAACCAGAGGTCCCACACACCCACAGCCACTTGGTCTTACCAGAGTTCAGTTAAAGCCTATTGTCTCCCATTGAGATCCTCACAGCCTCCAGGCACTGAGAGAGGGCAGTAGCAGCATCACTTGGATCACCAGGGATAGAGATGTAGATTTCAATATCATCAGCATACTGATGATATCTCATCTCATGGTAACAGATGATCTTGCCCAGTGGCTTCATGTTGATGTTAAAGAGGACTGAGGAAACTACTGAGCCCTGAGGTACACCACAAAGGCTACTTTTTGGGCTGTGGGCTGGACCTTTCACTCCCTATCAACACCGATTGAGACCAGCCACAGAAAAAGGAGTTGAACCTGTGCAAAACTGTGCTGCCCAGCCTTAGCTCTCATAGTTGGCCCAAAAGGGTACCATGGTCAATGGTATCAAAGGTGATTGAGAGGTCAAGTAGAGCAAGGATGGATACACTACTCTCATCTTGCTCTCACCAGAGATCATCCATGAGCATAACCAAAGCTGTTTCTGTCCCATAATCAGGCATGAAATTAGACTGAATGGGTCCAGATAATCTGTTTCATCCAGGATTCTCTGAAGCTGTCCAGCCACCTCCTTCCCCAAAAAAGAGAGGTTGAAGACTGAACAGAAGTTGTCCAGACGTGTGGGATCAAGCAATGTTTTTTTCAGTAGAGGCACATCAGGGCCTCCTTAAAGGACCCTGGAAATGTCCCCTCCTGTAGTGAAGAATTAATCATTGCTGACAACCACCTGGAAGTCATCATCCTGGAGGCTTTCACCAACCAGGAGGGACAAGGGTCTAATTGGCAGGAGATTGGTCTGACAGGATTGAGGACCCTGTCACTTCCTCAGCTCCAACAGAATTGAACCATTCCCAGATAAATGAGTAAGACATCTCCCCAGGCATCTCTCCTGACCCTGCCTCATGCATAGAGTCCAGCTGAGAGCAGATTCAAGCAATTTTGTCTATCAAGTGTTCCACAAATTCCATGGTCCTCTGTGCCTCCCTGTCCAAGGAGAGACTGGATAACTTTAAACAGGGCCACTGGGCAACACTCTGTGGATGCAATAAGAGAGAAGTAATGTTGTTTTTCCGATCTTACTGTCATGAAGTAGGCCTTAATGGTGACTCTAACCAGTGTTCAGTGGGATTCATTTCTTCTCTTTCTTCAGTGGTGTTCCAGGCATCTCTTAGCCCTTTCCAAAACCCACAGTTCCTCAGCAAACCATGGAGAGTAGTGGGGTAAAGATAGGCTGCATGGGTGTGATCCCGTACAAAGCCATGGCCACCCTATGGTTCCAAGCAATGGCCAGGTCTTCAGCAGGACCGTGTAGCAAGACCTCCAGGATATCTCCCAGTTCCCTTCGGAACCCATTCAGGTCCATCAGTTGCTATGGGTGGACTGTTCAAATTGGCCCAGCTTCCTTGCAGTGGGGGACAGCACAGAGAATCTCACAGCTACCAGGGTATAGTCTGACCATGACAAAAGGGATATAATCACATTCCCCACCAGACCATGTTGCCATTGCTCTGACACAAAGATCATTTCAGGCATGTATCCACTGTCTCAAGTTGGGCTTTGGGTGACCTGGCATAGACCCATGGCTGCCATGATGGCCATGAACTCCTGAGCTGCTTCTGAGGCTGAACCCAGGGATGGCAAGTTGAAGTCCTCCAGGACCATCAGCCTGGGGAACTTTACCACCAGTCCTGAGATGGCCTCTAGCAGCCCAGCAGGGATGTTGCTACACAGCAGGGAGGCTGATACAGAAGTAACAATCCCAACTGATCCCACAAACCCAGCTTTAGAAACAGAGTCTCACAACCAGATGATGTCTAGACATGACCCCTGGAAGCTACAAGAGAAATGACAACTGCTACACCCTCTCCCCTGCCCTGCTCATGGGTCTGTCTTCTCATGAATTCTTCCTTTACCTCTTATCCCTAAGTTATATTGTTGTCTCTCACTTGTTTAACTGATAGGCTGTGTCTCTTATTTCCCTTTTGTCTTGTTGCCTCTGACTCTTGAACAGTTTTTCTCATTTTAAACCTTTGATAGCTTACTCTTTGTTACTCTTTGATATCTTACTCTTAAGTAATCTTTCTCTCTTCCTTTTGTCTCCTCATTTAGCAAACAACCCTTTTATTTTTCCCCAACATGGCTTCCTATGAATGAATTGAATCAGAAAACACTACCTCATATTTTATCAGACTTCTCAAAGAATTATTAAAAATTAGAGATTAGATTTATCTGTGTGTGCTGGTGTTGTAAGAAATTTGAAGCATCTTTAATTCTGTGATCTCATTATTTCCAGCTGTAGTATTATTTCAAATCATTACATATGTGGAGAAGAAATAATAAGAACTTTAATGTGAAGTTGAATTATATTTTTAAAAATATAATTTGTCATCTACTTAATAGCTTTGCCTCTATTGAGCCTAGGCATAGCATAAAGGATAATATAATTAATGTAGCCCTAAGACAGGCTGTCCAGCATCAGCTTGGAAACATCTAGTAAAGGGGGATCCCATGTTTCTAAGGGGTGATTTCCACCTACTAAAATGGTCCAATACTTGGGTGATATAAAAAGAGCTGAGTAGTATCAGACCTGATTAATACTTGAATAGACAACCACTAGGAATCCCACAGCAGTAGGCTTGATTAAGAATACGAAAAATGGGTTCTGGAAGAAAGCAAGCCACTTCTGTATTTTTACCCTAAAAGTAAAGGATATGTGCCTGTAGCCACTAGGAATTATGCTCAACTTAAGAGAGTTCTTACCTTCCTCTTCCTCCTCCTTCGTCCAAAACATATTGAGTTTCTTGAAATACCTGTTCAGAGGCAATATACCCCTAAATGCTAGTTGCTGGTGGTCAGTACTAGAAGATGACTAGAACTTCCCTGCTCTATTTATGAGGTGTCTGGTTGAATGGATGTGAGAAACATAGTGTGAGAATGAGGCTGCTTATACATGATGTGACTGAGTGTCCTTTATCCAGCAATACTGTCTTGTCTTTAGAATAGACAGGTTTAGTTTGATCTGGCAGGAGCTATTCTGCTCTTTCTGAGTACTAATGGTGACATTGTGAAGAATAAAGATCACAAAATTAAATGGGAATAGAATTGCGTGATCTTTACTAATGACTTCATAAACCATAAGGAACGTGTCTGTTACCAGTCATACAAAGTCATTTCAGAATTCAAACACAAGACACCAATGGAATGAGAGGAGGGGAAAATGCCATTTCCTGAATATAAATATATTGCTGAAGAACACTGAGAACTTCAACCTCCAGGGAGGATGCTTGCAATCAGCATGCCAAGTGGACAATAGCGGCACATTTAACTGAACTAAATGAACTAAACCGATCATCTGGAAAGAGTTTGTTTGGCCCCAGTTCTCTTTTTTTTCTCCCCAGCTTTAGCATTACTAGTATACAAACAGGCAATCCACAACTTCGCCCAAATTCCTGGGTTGCCATATTTTATCTCCCAGTTTCCCTTCTTGTGGTCACTGATAACTTCCTTCTCTTTTATGTTTCTTTCCTAGGAATGGATTTGTTTATGTTAAGAACCCACACTTGGATTTAATGGCCAAAGACATCCTTTATAACTTAGACTTAGGGGCCAAAACACACAGTCTGCCAGCCATGTTTGGAGAAATGAAGGTAACATCAGGATGACATAGCTACTGCATTTCTAAATATTTTTCATTCTGCTCTTGTTGCTCTTCATTTTTTTTTTTTTGGTTACCAAAACTACAGACAAGCTTCAGAGATGAGTAAAAAGTCCTCAGGGAATAGAATCTGTGCTATTCAGCAAAGTGATTCAGAAAGTATGCTGCAACTACAGTTATGGACAATTATTCTTCTCACTAAAGGAAGGAAACTGAGAAAACAAAGCCAAATTCTTCCCTGGGGTAGTTTCGCTGGCTCCAGTTCCAAAGTAATACAGAGTGGAATTCTGCTCATTGTAGTTATTGTTTCCCATTTCTCTTGCTAAAGAGAAGGGCATGATTTCTGTTGATGCCACTTCAAAAGCTGCTCAGAGATATTTTCAGATAAACAAACACCAAACTCTACTGTGTGGCGTTTAGTCTTATAAAAAAAATTTCAGAAAGAGACTCTGAGCTCCAGGTTTGATACTAGTTTAAATTAGAGGCAAGAGAAATAATGAGAGTTTAAGGAGTGACGTATGGAAGAATACATTCTTATTGATCCTGACAGATAGCTTCTTCTGTCTGATCTTTTTAACCTAAAGACTGAACCTACATACCACATAATATGTGATATATCTTTGCTAGGATTACCAGATCTGAACTGCATACCTCTACATGTAGCAAAGAGATACACAAAAACCTATCTTTGCTGCCACATTGTGGTCATCCAGATTTTTGCAGCCCAAATCTGATAATCCTATTAGTTTGATTTCAGTTCTCTTGACCCTACTTAGAGGACTTTGGATGTAATGGATTAAATTTATATTTAGATTCCCCCATACAAACAAAATAGTGGATATGTCAGTTGTTTCTAGACAATTGTCCATGACACAGATGATGTAAATTGATATAAAAGACATAACAATTATATTAATCACATAAACCAATCACATTTGATTTAACTGATATATGTTCCTCTAAATAGTCCTTTAAATTGAAGATTCACTGCGCAGTCTTTTGCATATGATTGTAATTCAAAGGCCCTCAACAGCTGAATCCCAGTTGAAATTTGCCCTGGTTCTCAAAGATGTCTAAATTAATCTTTTTGATCAGACAAAAAACAATATCTACCTTTATGGCTGACTGAAAACCCCTTGCAATATAGACTTTTGAAATAAAATGGAAAAACATGATTTGTGGTTTTGATGATTAGAAAAAAATGCATAATAGAAAAAAGAGCTTTTTTTGTAATCATAGAGTAAGTAATTTTTTATTTGTAACTATATTTGCTGCAGATAAAATCGGATGCTTCTTTCTATATCTTTTTATTCCTTCTTTCTTCACTTGTGTTTTGTCTTTCTTCTTCAGTTCTTTCTTCATTGCTTTAACTCTTTATTAATGTTTGTTAATTTTTATGTTCTTTGTAAAATTTCAATATTTTTTATTTTAGAAAAGGGAAATTGCTTTTGTTCTGGAATGTTTATTTGTGTAATATAAGAAAACTCAAATGAATTCCTTTATTTCTGAAAATATATGTAAAGCCAAAGTTAAGTACTTGATTGATTTTAATGGAAGTATTAAGATAAATTTTAAATTGTTTTCAATGGTAAGCTTTTAAAGCATTTCTTTAGTTTGGCTACAGCTTGCTCTTAATATGATTTGCATAATATTCACTTTTTTTCACCCTAATTAGAATCCTAGTGTAGAAATGCAAAAATTCCTCATATAGTTTAGAGGAAGCATCCTGGAAATGTGGTAACTAAGTATGCCATTATGGGACAGGATTCACATGACATTCATCACATATTTGGAGCACAATCTAAAGTGGGTTTAGGAAATATGTAGGATTGCAACCTATGTATTTCCAGTGCTACAAAGTTGTGCCAAACTGTACAGAAATACAGATTAAAATCAAGGCATTTCTGTAGCTATGTGTGGCATTGAACAGAGATGGGTTGATTAGTTGTCCTATCAATTCAGAAGCGATTTCCCACCCCCCTGGAATTCCATGTGCGTTTATACTTGCAGTTCTTGATTGCATGTATAGAATTTTGCATTCTTCTTGAAATAATACAGCAGACCACACATTACTTCAGCATCTGGTTCTACTTTGTTTCTAGCATAAATAACTACTAGCAGTTTATATGCAATGCTTGCTTATTTTGCTGGATTTATTTTAAGCTGAAAATTACAGTCACTGCAAGTAAGGCATTTGGACTGGGAACAACATTCAGATATAAAATGCAAACACTGCACGTCAGATATGAAATGCAGATGCATTTTTGCTTGTTGTGCCACTCATCTCTTCAAAATGTGGGCAGATTCCAGGGATAATAGAGATGTTCCAGACAAATCCAGATTTATAGGGGAGATTGAAAACTGTAATCCTGTACCTCTTTTCTTTCTTCTCCCTCCATCCCCTTTTATTGAATCAAATAATATGCAGGGCATAACACTATCTGCACTCCTATTTTATTTCAGTGGATATTCTTGCAGGAGAGGAAACATTTCAATTTTATTTATGTCATGTTATTAGATTACTAGATCTTTGCAATTGGGAAAGGATATAGAAGGACTTCTTTTGATAAGAATTGTCCATTTTTATATAGAAAAGTTCAGGTGGGGCACAGCCTGGGCAGCTACCTAATCATCCAGATCCATTTTTGCAGTCCCCCACAGCTCTTCAAGCATCACAATGCTGAAATTCAGTTGTAAAATGTATTTATTCTTTATTAGTCACATTGATATGGCTGCCCATCTTACAGAAGCAACTCTAGGTGGCATACA